>JAUOBV010523639.1:0-17186 GCA_032360425.1 Rubia occidens | reverse complement strand
TGAGCAAATACTTAGTAGTAACCCCTGTCTCTGTGGACGACCCCGACTTGCCACTAGCTACTTAATTGTAGTTAGCATGCATTTAGGGCTATAAATATTATCTTTGAGAGGTACGGCGACGACCTCCCATATATGATATTAATGTTTTTATGAAAAATATAATGACCTATTTTGATATTTTATTTTTATTGTAGTTGTTGCATTTTTGGTTTCGAGAGAGGATTTACTTCCTAAACAGGGTATCAGCATACCAGAGAGCCATAAAGTGGTCAACGACTCAAAATGCAAGTCCAATTACGATGAGGAACTTCGTGGTGTTTCTCCTAAGATGGCTAGGCTAAAATTTGAAAAAGAAAGTCTAGTTCCCTCTTTTAGGAAAGGAAAAGTCTTATCCTGAATATTCGTAAAGAGTTTGAGAATTTAGAGGAAATTGGTTTTGATGACACTGCGTAGTTAGCTGACCAATGGGCTAAGGTATTGGGTTGACATGATTTCTAGATATTTGTTACTTGATCTAGGATATTGGGACTCATGGTCCTTTAGCTTAAATTTTCTTTATTATATTTCTATGTTTACTTGAGTATGTCTGAATAAGTATGCTAATTTTTTCTAGACTAGTAGATGACTCTTGAAAATATTAACTTACTTTATCTAAATGTTTAAGTTTGTGCTGATGCTAGTACTCAAAGCTTAGAACAGGTAGATAAACTCAGTTATGAAATAGGACCAATGATTAATGGTTTTATTTTTTACTCTTATGCTTATTAAAGTCTCTCACCACTTATTATCAAGAAGAATTTTGTGTGTATTGTAAGACTAACCTTATCTTTAATGTAATACATGTGCAAGATTGTGTGTAATTGTGATATTATTGCTCGGAATGTTTAATATGGTGTGTGTGAACTGGGGTTTTCTCATCTGTTAAAACATGAAAAGATGTTTAATAATCATTCATACCTCGAAGCTTAATCTTATTTTAATTGGCTATTAAAATCCTATTTGTGTAGTGGCTAGAAGTAGGATTGGGTATTATAGTGCACGTACTAAGCGATTTAAGAGATTAAAGTGGGATTTTCTCATAGGTTAAATATGCTAAAAACCTGAACAGAAATTACACCCCAAAGACTAACAAGTTTGGATTATTCAGAGGTCCTATGTAGGGCTATAATTTTCTAAAGGAAGGATGTAGGTATTTATTTCTATCTTGGTAGTCCGTAGTTATCTGGGAATAATCAACATTATATTTTTACAGTGGTCTAAGAATTGTAAGCTTATGTCCTCAAGGTGCTTATTTTCTGGATTCCCACTTGTTCTGTGGGTTGTGGTTTGAAAATTGTGTTGTGATTGTGATTAAATATGTTTGATATATGTGTCATAACGTGTATGGTTTGTGTGGGGAAATCCACTTTAGAGTTTTACTTATGTTGCAAGGCTGGTTATTTTCTTGGTATATGTGAGGACACTATATCCTTTCTGATTATATGTGATGTATGTATTGTGTTATTTGTGTGTGTGTGTTTTGCAAAGAGTGGATTGAGGTTCTTTTTTGTGTTTGTGAGACTGGTGAATTTCTAGCCATATGTGGAGCCACAGTCTCTCCCCTGTGGTGTGTTGGAGTGTGTCTTTTAACGAAGAAAAATTCAAATATTTTCTTGTGTCGCTAAGCTGGTGTATAACCCGGGGCATACGAAGCCACAATGTTCTTTCCCTTATCCTTGTGTTAGTTTGGTGTTCTTGAACAAACCTTTGGAGTACGTATCTCCGAGGTTCACTCAGTGATATGCTTTGTGAATGTGTGTGATTGTTGTTTAGGTGCGTGCATAAGTGGGTTAAAATTATCTTTGGATTGACTAATCCATATAATATAGGAAGTGTTTTTTACTAACTTCTCTGTTTTTCAAGGTTTAAATAAGGGGTTTGATAGACGTGGGTAGGTGTAAATTTACGACATTCTAGGGGCCATCATAGTGTAATTCCTTTTACCTATGCACAAGTTATCTCTTTGAAAGAATAATTGTATCATGTGTTTTACTAAATTATAGTTTGTGTGTGCTTGTGTTGTGATATGTTACTCTCTATATCCTTTCTATTTGTTGTGTTTTGTGTGTTGTGCTGTTACTAAATCTGCTAAGAATGTGCGTAAGTTGTAAGCTATATGGGATTCTGCCGATTGTTATATGTTTCCTCGAAGATCTTATTGGTTTTTCGGTAATCTATTTTTGATGGGTTATTTAAAGGGATTATCAATGCTGCCGGTGACACAGAATGGGTTAACATCCTTCATGGGATTGTTTCACTTCATTATTTTTCATAAATCTTGAATATGTAACTAACATTTTCATATATTGTGTTTAGGATTGGCGATTGGGATGAGCAAACCGGGGGAAGGATCTCATTGGTGTTCTACATCTATTACTCCTTATTTCGATAGGCTCAAGGAATATTGAGGCGAGGAGAACCCTAGACTCACTTTGGCTTGGTTCCAAGGAATAACTAAGCTGAATGTCTGATGACGACACTTGACTAGTTGCATATATGCATTTGGTTATGTGATAACGAGGTACAATTTACCACCAGGGCGAAGAGTGCTTATACGGTATACTTGCTCACTTTCATATTGGTGTTCTTTTGGGGCTCTATATGTGACATTGTGGTTGCCTTCACTATAGCTTCTCATATGGTGCATGTACGGTGGTTACGACATTTTCCCCAAGATGGGTTGGCTCCCGGCGTCGGTTCCTACTTTTTTAACTGTGTATGTAGGAACATGTTTACTTTTTTAATGTTTAAGATAGGTTATACTACTAAAAAATGTGGGGGATAGAGTTTAACTTCCTACTTTCCTTAGGGTTTTATAGGTTCTAATTATAACTTGTGAGGTTTAGTTATATTATATTGAAAGTGTCATTTTTTTAAGATCATTGCTCTGTTAATTATTTTGAGACATCTTTTTTTCTGTATATGTGGAAACATTAATTCAAATTCTAGTTGGGTTTGTACATCTATTTCCTTTCATGTAATATTCTTCTTGGTACCTTAAGAATTAAATTCTACATTGAGCGAGACAGATGTTATGTGTTTCTGGACTCTTCATATTTTATGTTGTTTTAAATCAATACAAGAAACATACGTAAACATGGGAGTGCACCTATTACGTAATGTTGTACGTAATAAAGTGAATAGAAGGTGTACAGCTGAATTTACTTGAAATTGAAATGGTAATTATACATTTGTTTCTACTAACCATTCTTAGTGACTCAATCTCAATATAATATTTTCTAGCATCTTGCTACTCGCAGATTTCTCCAAAGGTAACAAAACCCTATTTGAAAGAAGATATGAACAACACAAGGAATTATTTGGCTAAGCATCTCATTCTCAAAAGCCAAAAACCCTTGGGAACCCTAACTTAGTAGAGTAACACAATTTTGATAACTTAATATGATGTGAAATGTCGGAATAGAATTGTACTTATTTCTATTCCTCTTCATAGATTATTTCTTAGTTGGCATTTTCTATAGATTTTTGTCAAATTTTAAAATAATGCTTTGCATTGTGTTATATTTGTGGCTATGGAATGAGGCTTATTTTGAGCCAGAAATATTAATAAAAACATTTGTTTACCATTTGAACCGAATGCATTTTGATACATGAAGGTAATTCAACCATTCAATATTAAAAACATCGATTTGCCTTCCGAACTTGAAAATAATATGTACCAAAAAATTACAATGATTGAATTTACAGAGAAGGGCCGGGTTTGGGTCAGAAGAGGGAAGTAACCCAGCCCATTACAAGGTTCGAGTCTCGAACATCAGGCATTTCCGTGTTCGGAGGCGATATACAAGGTTCGACGAAAGCTGCCCAAGTTCAAAGTTCGGAAACTATTAAATATGTTTTCTCCAACTTTCATTAAGCCGTTCATAGTAGCCTTTAATAACAATTTTAAAGGCGGTTATCGGAACCGCCATTAATGGTCGATGATCAAAGTCACGACCAGAGAAGGAACTTTAAAAGTGTCTTCTCTGGTCTGTATAACCACCGGTAATGACCCATTCCTCCCTCTATTGGGACGTTAATAATTATGTAGAGAATATTAAATGTACATTATTGAGTAAATAATTGATGACGGAGTGATTATTGGCTCATCGGGTAAAGAAATTTAGTAATCTGTAATGATTACTCTTCCAAGTATACATAAAGTTGGACTCTCCAGATAAAAAAATGGTTTAGGAAATATTTGTTAAAAAGTTTTCTATCTTAAGTTTTAAGGCTTCATTTTGGGTATACTCTGTTACCTTCGTATATTTAGCAATGGTGATTAGTAGCATCTTGACCTTAAGTGACGTGTTCACCTTGAGGGAATATTACCCCTTATTATCTGATTTTAAGATTATCGTACCTTCTATCAATGATGTTGTAATGAAGCTACCAGTGGGTATGGTTGGTATCTACAAGTGTCAACTACAATATAGTTTGACTTCTCCTATTCATGATTATGGTATGATTGTATTAGGGACATATAAGGTTTCTCTCACCTAGTTGTACCCACATGGGGTGGCAATACCGGTTGGTTTCGAGCAGATATGTCGTGAGGTCCATATCGGGTCTAGCCTAGGTCTGTTTTCTACTTAATAGCATTTAGATTTGGACCCTTTAACCAAGAATTAGGTGACCTTTAATCCCAAGGGTCCAATTATTGATATTGTATGGGGTACCTGATGTGTGTGAATGATGGAGGGACAACTATCTTTTTATTGGCTATCTAGGTTCTAGTATGATGCCACCTTGGAATAATAATGTATTATTCGCTCAAGAGATAATGTGGGGGAGCACAGTATTTTTGTTGGACAAGAAGCCAAATCATGCATTAGTGGTCAGAAAAACAATCGGCGGGAAAGGTATGGTATATTACTATTTTATAGAAAATATAATAACCTATTTTGATATTATTTATTGCAGTTGTTGTATTTCTGTGTTCGAGAGAAGATTTACTTCTTAATCTGGGTATAAGCATACCAGAAGATCACAAATGGTCAACGGCTCTGCTGAGACATCAAATGCATGATTTCCTAAGGCATTTAACATCTCTTTTGTTATCCTTTGTACAGTAGCATGCTAGATTTAGGTGAGTTTACATTTCAAGGGATTTAGATGACCGTTCATTATTTTCATATCTAGATCCCTCAATTTGTAGCTTACTTTAGCATCTAAATCTATTTTTTAGCCTTTACTTGTAGATTGCTCGAAGCCACTTAGAACTGTTTAGAAGGCCATTCAAAAGAAATTTAGCACACTGAAGGCCATGAGTCAAACATGTGGTAGAATATTGATGCTCCAAAGAAAATGAGTCAAATCTGGAAGAAATGAAGACTCGCACAGCTAGTGTAGAAATGCACGACCCATGCCAAGTCAAGTTCTAAAGAGACTAAATCTAGGTGCAGGAAGCACAATTATACATGGCCTGAATGCTCAAAGGTGAAGAACAAGACTCCAGACCGTAACTCGCAAGCTTTGGCGCAGTTCGCGCCATCAGAAGACCTGTGGACACATACCGGTTTGCGACCCACTAGCTTCTACGAGGATCGCACACTTAGATGGCCTAAACACACTCCCCATTCCATGGGTTGTGGGCTAAGCGCTCAGTTTACTTGAGGAGGAAATGAAGTCCGGGGCACGTGTGCTTTTGAGCGGAATGTGCACTATTGTACGGCATGTACTGGGCTACTAGGGTTTCTTAGCATTTGGAGATTTTTTTTAGGCCCAATTTTACCTACTATATAAGCAGCCATTAGTCTACTAAGGTTTGAAAAGAAGAATTTTGTTCATCTAGATCTAAGATTTGGTAGAACAAGAATAAGGTTATCTTATTTCTTCATTTAGTTTCCTAGTTTTTGCATATGACATTGAATCCAATAATTTATTTGGATCTAATGTCTTTAGAGTAATTTTTTGCTTGCCGAAATATTTGTATTTATGACTTGATGTTAACTTTGTAAGATTCTTATATTTCCCTATCTTTATGTGTAATGAATAGTTGTGCTTAATTTTTTTATTTACATTCTTGTAAGATGTATGACGTGTATCTTTTATGAAGCATCTGTATATTCATGTGTACTATACTATCGTGACAGGCTTAGTTTCTATATTGGGAGTGTTAGATTAGGGATATTGTAGGTTTGAGAGTACCGGGGAGGTGAGTGCATGCATGCTAGAGTCGGTCAACCTTAGAGTCATCACGAGAAACTAATTCATTTGCCTCTCTAGGCCAGGGTTGGTGTCAATAGTGGAGTGCCCAAGACATATTACCTCACTCTTATATGTAACGGTTGGGACCTACACAAGGCTGAGTTTCTTTAAGTGTGGGCTCGTTAGCATTGGGAATGATATTGATGGGGTAATAATTACGGTATCAAAAAGGTTATCAAAGCTCTTTCCCTAATTACGGAGGTAGTGTGGTGGCTTTTAAGTTGAACTGAAACTTTGTGTGATAAACATTTGGAATTCCCATATATCTCCACACTATGTGACATAGGCATGATATAGGTTTATATGTCATACATGTGATAGAATCTAGGATCAAAGTCATATGTTGGTCATGTTACAAAAATATCCCTAAGACTAGTTTATTATAGTTAATCCTCTTTGTTTGCATGCTCATTAGCTGTTAGATAAATATCCCTGACATACAATCGGAGTGGCGCATAATTATGGGTTGTGTGTAGTTAACTTTAAAATTATAGTATCTCTATGAATGACCCCAAACTTGCCACTAGCTACTCTATAACAGTTAGTAGTAATCATCTGAGAAGTACCCGTGGGTAATTTGGTAAAAAGAATGACCACGCTGGTGCGGAACGCTGTTAGGGATACTAGCTTAAATTTGATTTTTAACTAACATGACTAGTACGTAGTACTAGTTTGTTCTTTTCTTTTTTGTAGTTTTTTTGTTGGTTATTGTGTAGATCTATTTAGTAGATTTATATTTTTTTTTCTCCAAACTTTTTGTGCTTGTGGACTGGTAGTGTATTGATTATAGTTCATGGTCCATACCTGTACCGCTAACTAAGGAGCCTTACACTACTTACCGGAATGCACATGTTGGTGACAAAGGAGGAGAGAATGGTTAGGGAGGAAGTTTCACAAGGGACAACTTTTTATTTAGAGGTATAATGGAGGAGGACAATGAAACTTTGAGGGAGTTAATGGATGCTAATTTTGAGAATCAACTTCTCTGCGTTTTCTTCCCACCTCTTCCGCGGACTGTGAAATGTGAGCTACATAATGGGATTATTTAGTGACTTCCAAAATTCCATGGGATGGCCAGTTAGGACCCCAATAAACATCTATCAGAGTTTCATTCGGTTTTTACAAACATGAAACCGCCGGGAGCCTTGGAGGAAAACTTCAATTTACGGTCATTTCTGTTCTCACTTTGAGATGCAACAAACCACTTGTACTACCTCTCTCCAGGGTGTATAACTTTTCATATGGATATGAAGCGCTGGTTCTTAGAGAAGTATATTCCCACTTCAAAGTTTGTCGGGTTGAAGAAACAACTGTTTAACATCTCCAGCTCTCTAATGAGTCCCTTTATAAATATTTGGAAATCACCAAGAGGTTGTTGGCAAGCTATATGTATCATCCATTCAAAAAGGGAGATCTCGTGTACTATTTCTTTGAGGGTTTGTGTGATGAGGATATGTGAATGGTGAATGACGCACACAATAGATTGAAAGGTAACAATAGCCCCAAGGATGCGATGACCCTTTTGGAGGAGATGACAAATAGAACGCACCAATTCGGAAACCAATCAAGAGTCAAGACATTGTAAGAACCCACTAACTCCCATAAAGTAGAAGAACAAGTCCAAGCCCTGGCATTAATGATGAAAGAGTTTATGAAGGGGAGAACTCACCATGTGAAAGTCTACAAGATTTGCAGTTGGGACCATCCGATGGATATGTGCTTACAAATAGTGGAGGAATTTGAGAAAGTGAAGCCTTGGACTACAATGGAGGGAATAGACAATTTGGTAGGGAGCGACGGCAAGGGTTTCAGAGGAACTGGGGTGGAGACAATCGCCAAGACCTCTACGCCAACTCTTTCAATCCTTGATATCACGACCACCTGAATTTCCGGTGGTGCAGTGCCCAACAAGGTTATAACCGAGGGGGAGTTCCACCTCAACATTACCCAAGGGATGAAGGTCCTTCCAACAACAGTCATCTCTACAAGTTGGATAGAGAAGAGATCTTAGAAGAAATTTCTCAAATAACTAAGATAAATAACATGTTTTCATAACATACAAGGAGAGACATTGAACAGTTGGGCACGAGGGCATTCTCGAGCATAAAAAATCTCAAGGTTAAAGTGTGAAAATTGGCCACCTCGGTTAGCTAACTCAAAGCAAGGGATTCAGAAAAGCTATCTTCTCTACCTGATCTCAATCCAAAGAATGTGAGTGCTTTGAAGTTGAGGAGTGGGAAAGAAGTGAGAGAAGCCCAGGAGGAGACATTGCAAGAAGATGACAACATAGTAGAGAAAACCAAGTCTGCAATTCAAGAAGGAGATATATTTGTTGAGGAGGAGCTCACACAAGATCCCTCTACCACTACGGTGGGAAGTCAACCTTCCGCTACCATTCCTGAGTGCTTTGAGGGGAAAGGCAAAAGTGGTGTCCAACGAGGAGCAAATTCGTCAAGTCTTGAAGAGGTGAGAGATTGGTATTTCACTCTTAGATGTAATTGATCAAATTCCATCTTATGCAAAGTTTTTAAAGAATGAATGTACTAGGAGGAGGCCTAAGCCTATAAAAAAAAGTAGGAAAATTGAAAATAGGGGAAATTACCACATAAGTTCACATAAGCCTTCCTAAGAAATGTGATGTTCCCGAAATGTTTTCCATTCCTATCTATTTAGGTGGTAAGATAATTAAGGATTCTATGATTTTTATTGGACCCTCTATTAATGTTATCCCCTATAGCTTGTATGAAACTCTTGATTTTTTAGAGCTTAGGTAGACTAGAGTGATGGTCCAATTGGCTGATCATTCCCAAGCTAGTCCTAGGGGATTAGTTTGGCATGTGATGGTTAGGGTTTGTAATATTGTTTTATTGGTGGACTTCTATTTCCTAGATACGTTGCATGATGGAGGTACACCCATATTTTTTAGGGGCTACTATTTTTGAAGACATCGAGGACAAAAATATGTCTACCTAGGATCCTTAACCCTAGAGGATGACATGGATAAGGTCGGTTTTGGAATTTATAAATCTAACCATGCTTCTTCTTCTTCTCTTGCATGCAATGGTATAATCCTCTATATCAACTTGATGAATCTTGCATAAGTAGTGATTGTGATAAACTACTACCTAACATTGAGACCTTACATCTTTTTACCTCATTGAATGATAATATTGCTGATGCTATTGCTTATATGCATGATGTTAGTGTTCCTTTTCCCGTGTTTTCTAGTATGGGTCGTGCAAGAAGGGTTAGGCTCATTCCACTGTTTCATGCAGATCGGTCGGCCGGTCGGCTGGTTTGGCCGGTTGACGATGTCTTCCATTTTTTTTTACCTTTTTAAACTCTGACTCTGTTTTTTCCATCTCAATTCCATCAACTACCATGCTTTAAGTCTGTGGCCTTCTATCTACTACCATCCTTGTGAATGGTCTTTAATACTTTCTACCATTCTTTCAAATGACCTTCAAATATCTTCTGCACCCTCGCGGATGGTCTCTACAAAATGATGTCAAAATATTCACAAGCAACCAAATAATAAGCTCACAAAGGAAAATCTTAGTGCTCGTGAATAAAAAAAGTGTCCATTAGATTCAATTAAGTCTACAAGACTAGGGATTTAGACAAGAAAACCAATCATGGTCATCTAAACCCTTTGTCATGTAACCTAACTAAAACTAGAAATCAAACAAACAAACAATTAACAAACGTGTCAAATGCATTGGTTAACACATGCAAATATAAGTTAACCAATACATTCAAATTAATCCCAAACTACCATACTTCCCCCAAAGATTGTAAGAATCTCACAACTCTCACTCTCCCCGAAGATGCTAAAGTAACCTAACCACCAAAAATCCATCCAAGAATAAGGTAAAGTAAAATGATAAGTGCTAAACTAGCTTACTACACCGAAGAAGCCACCAAAGACAATCCAAGAGATGCTTTAAAAAAAACCACCAAAGATGGCCAAATGATGTTCAATTTAGTTTCCAATTTCTCTTATTTTGTGTAGGAGCCCTTTCAGGTTTTCATCCTAGCATTCACACATAATGAGCTCACTTCTCACCTTTTTCTACACGGCCTCTAATTTTTACATATGTTTTCCTACATAGTCATGCCTATCCTCTCTTTTTTTTACCTAGGTCTTTCGACCTATCCGGGCTTTCTTCTCAATTTTGCCTAAGTTTCCCTTTCGGTTTTCCAACTTAGCCAGGTATATTCTTTTCATTTTTTAAAAATTTTGCAAAAAAATTTGTGTAGAACAAAATGCCCTAAAGTTAGGTTTCATACTACATGAAGATAATGAAAATAAATAAAAATACACCACCAAAAAGTTCTTTCCAAAAACAAACTACAAAGAGGTAACACCCAAAAGATTAAAACACACCACCACAGCATCCAAAAAATCCCCAAACAAAATGACATTAAAAACACAAAGGAATCTCGAGATGAAAAACTCCTAAGTGTTTCACTACTCCATCCCCAACACATGAGCTTTTCATTGTCCCTAATGCAACGAAAACATAGAAATCATAAGTGAGGAAGAAAAAAGTAATGGAACTCACTCATATGACCCCAAATGGTCCTCCCTCAAACGTCTTGTCTCGCTCTTTCTCCTTCTTTCCTCTTGCCTCATTCTTTGCCTCTTGATGGTAATAAAGTCCCAAAAACCATCAAGCCTTGAGATATGGAATCTCTTGATCAATTTCTCGATAGCCTCCTCTTCGAAATCTTCCCTCTCATCTGCAATAGCAAACTCCTCCTTTACTTCTCACTTAATAGAGTCCAACTTGAATCCCCAAATTTTCATGGTGCCCTCCGTAGAGTCTAATTATCTAATTCCTCCAATTGTAGACTCATCCCTTCTACCGTATGCCTGGCGTCTTGCACCATTTGGGTAGAACTCGCAAGTTGTTCCCTAAAATGAGCAATTGGTCGAGAAAGTCCGTGGGTAGATGAGTGTGTCTAGGTGGTTCCCTTGATGGAGTCTCATCATCCTCATCTTCAATGTCTATGTTCGGGATTGATAAGACTCTGTAGAAGTCCTTCTCAAATCACAGATCGGGTGCTAGGAACAAGTCCTCCAATACAATATTTTGGTTGATAGAGGTGCGCTCCAATTATGGAAGGATCATGAAACTGTAGATTGTGGAGCCACTGTACAACTACAAAAATTGATCCTAAGGTTGTGGTAGGAACCATCGAATCCCTCGCCAATCCATCCATAGTATACCGCATCTCCAAACGACCTAAGTTTTCCAATACAAATGGGGAAGTAACCAGATGCCCCAGTGTTAGGCTAAGAGTCCGACCATGTCTCCCAATGGTATCTTACCACTTTTCTTGTTTCCAATGGCCAACATTCTTTCATGAAGACACCCACCACATTTGGGTGTAAATTTCCCTCCGGATTCATCGCCCAAATAACCTAGACGTCCGAACTGGGGCACTATTAGATCTCTCTGTGACAGAATCCCCTATGGATGATAATCGATGGACATACCAAAATGCCGGATGGAAAATTGTGACACTTTTGCTTAGAAGCGTCCTCTCTGTGCCTGAAAGAATCCTTCAAAGAGTGCTCAATGAAAATGGAAGGCGTTGCCGGTGTGTTCTCGAAATATCTTCATGTACTTCCACCCAAATTCTTGGACAATGTCCAGATGCGACATAGTATACTCTTTGTCATCCATTTGGAAATGGGTGACCTTCCTCCCCTCATTGTCCGTTGCTTTTTCCAAGGATGCCAAAAACTCCAAAGTCTACCTTATTTAAGTCTTGGAATCCTTGTCTAAGAAACTCTCTAGGCCTATTTTGCATAGCAAATAAGTGACGGGCTCAAGTAGACCTCGAGCTCCCAAGGTCTCCTTGCATGCAAACTTTATCTCCAATATGGTCCTCTTAGGGCTATTCAAGTATTTCCATAATTGGGCCCCACTCCCAGAAATGATTGTCAAACCTATGAACTCTTCATCAACAAAGGCGAGGTTGGGAAGAAGGGAAGTTGTCTTCTCTAATCTCTCAACCTTGGTCGGCTTCTTATTTTTGTCACCCGGGGAAGTTGTTCCCTTTTCCGGCATTCTTCTCTTTGGAGCCATTCTATCACAAAAAGAAGTGATAATGTAAGAATATACCAAGGCATGAACCAGGTATCATTGAAGAAGAATACTCTTTCTAAATAGCTAACACGTTCAAAATCATGCTATCTCAACATAAAGACTATCCCATCAAGAATTATTCTTCCTAAACAACAGACTCATAGAAAATCATAGCATCCCATCAAGAATATCATACAATTAAGAATCATTCCTCCTAAACCACCACAGACAATGAAGATCATATCATCAAAGTAAAAGAACATGTATTTCCCCCACACTTAATTCAACACAAGATCAGTCATACAACTCAAGCGTTTCCCAAAAACACATCAATCTTTTTTTGAGATTCAAACCCTTCTTCACAAAATTGTCACGCTATATAAAGAAAGAAAGCATAAAGATCAAGGGATCACCCGGAATTTGAAGCTTGGAGTTGAAAAATCCACACAAGAAAAAGTAAAAAAAGCTATTTATTTATAGAAAAGGTTTCAATTTTTCGAGTTCCGCCAAAATGAGGCGAGAGTGAGTGTTTTTCAGGGACTCGAATGAGGTAAATGATTCCTATTGGTAGAAAAATGTACTATGAGTTCTTATTTTCAGTAATTATTCTCCTCTAAAAGAAGGTGATTCAAAAAGGAGGTACAAATGAGATAAGGATGGGAGTTTTTAAATTATAAAATGTAGGGAAAAATTACCTTTAATTAATGCATAAGGGAGGTTTTGTTTTTAATAATAGTGCTATTTACATCAACAATCCTAGGGAATAAAAGATTCGATGAATTGATGGGCCAAAAATACATGTTTTATCTTTAAATCTCAATTTTTTTTTAGAAATTTGTATTTTTGACCCAAATAAAGCAGCCACACGGGGTCTGACATGACGCTACCCTCAAGTTGAGGGTGCCTGAAGCACAAGAAAACTTTATAACCCAACAAGTCTTATTTCCCTCCAACCATAAAGCACAAGATTCGAACTCAAAATTTATCAATGAACAAGAGTTTCATCCCAACATCCTTTGTCACACACAAAAAACATACAAAATCTATCTATGAGAAGATATAAAAAACAAATCAAGAAATAGCACCGTATTTTTATTGTCGTCCTCACAACTTAATTCTTCATACATTTCAATCAAAAAAACCAACCATAGGGTCTCCGGAATCGCCATCGGAAACTCCACCCACGATGACATCATTGTGGAGAGTTCTCCACAAAGTGCCACCCTTACCTTTATGCACTTTGATCACATCCATACCTAGCAATGTTGAGTCCCTAGCTATTTCCATGGATTTAAGAGGTGGTCTAGGATGTTTTACATCCTCGCCACTCTCCACTAACCGTTTCATATTAGTGAGCATAGAAAAACAATCCAAGATTGATTAGTCATCACCAATATCATGCAAAGCATAAGTCTCATCGACATAATCCACAATTGAAGTGCAAGGTAGGATTTCTTTCATTACTCACATATTCATCAAGAATATCATCATCTAAGCTACCTTATTCATTATCATCAAGAGTTTCATCAAGGCAATTATCATTATCAGTCATGCAAGATTTTTCAAATTGATCAAGTTCATCACATAAAGTTATGCCTTTGCACACTAGTGAGGGAATATGTGAATCATGTTTACACTTATAAATATCAAACACCACCATATCAATGTCATTTTCTAGGGCTAGTGTTCCCAATGAACATCTATCTTAGTCCTTGACGTTTAAAGAAAAGGTTTCCCGAACAAAATTGAGAGTGCACCACCTACGTCAAGAACATAGAATTCTGTTGAAAATACTAAATTTCCTACTCTAACCATTACATCTTTAACTAAACCTCGAGGACTATCTTGGGATTGATTGGCTAATTGGAAAAGCACCCTAGTTTTCTTAAGTACACCTATGTCTAGGTTCACATAAAGGCTAGAAGGGATCACACTGATAGATGCTCCTAAGTTAATCATAGCAAATAGGAATTGAAAACCTACTGGGGTTATCACATTTATTAGGAAAGTTTCTATGATAAAAAGTAGCCACTCACCCTATTTTAAATGTTCCTACCTTCCTTATTGGTTTGTTCTTCTTTTTATTGTATGCAACTTTCAAGAATTTAGCATAAGAAGAAACATGCTCAATTAAGTCAAAAAGTGAAAAGCTAACCTCAACCTTCCACAAGATCTTACGAATGTGTTCATTGGTGGTTGCCACCTTCGTCCTTACCCTAAGTGCATTAGATAGAGGTGGTGGAGGATTTACCCTCACCTCGGGTGTAGGAAGCTATTTCATGGGATTCTCCTCTACAACCATTTCAGGCTCCTTCAAGTTGGTCTTGTTGCTTTTCACATCAAAGTTATCTTCTTGCTATATTTCCTTATCTGGCTCACGCACCTCCTTCCCACTTCTTAGCTTCAAAGCACTCACATTTCTCAGATTGATCACTGGTTAGGAAGGAATATTACTGAATTCTTTGGCCTCGAGTCTGCTTATTGAGATGGAAAGTTGGCCAACTTAGATTCCAACCTTTTTTATGCTTGAAAAAACTATAGTCCCAAAATCTTCAATCTCACACCTTGTGCACTCCGTGAAAACATATCTCTTTTTAGCCAACTGGGATGGTAAACATCTATGTGATGATCGAGATTACAAATACCACACACTTTCGCTTGTTGAACTCCCTTTTTCATGAACTCTTTTATCATGGAGCCAGGAGCTTAGACTTGTTCCTCCAACTTAGGGGGTTAAGACGGTTCGTCCACAGGCTTCACCCTAGATCTTCAACCCAACTACCTTGTATTGTTTTCCATCTCCTCTAAGTGTGCCATTGCATCCCCTGGGCTCTTGTTTACAATTGAACCATACAAGTTGTGTTCACCATACGCATGTCATCATCACACAATCCTTTCAAGAAGAAGTTTCTACTTCAACCTCGCAGTCTTTGAAGCTGGGAAGTATTTCTCGAGAAATATGCACTCCATATCCATCACAGATATGATGCAATCAAGCGGTGGATAGTACAACCAATCTTTGGCCAAATCTCAAAGTGAGAAAGGAAACGCTCTCAAGTTGTAACCTTCCTCCAAGACTCCCGTCAGCTTCATATTTGTACAAACGGGGTAGAATTCCAAAAGATGTTTTTTGGATATTCTTCGGCCAATCCATGGAACGTCAGTAAGTAATGGATCATACTGCTCTTAAGTTCACATGTCACATTGGGTGGAAAGGGTGGCAAAATGATGCAAAGGGGTAGATTCTCCAAAGTTGAAGCATCAATTCCCTAAATTTTTGGTTATACTATGCCATTTCTTCTTTCTCTATAATTACCAAAATTGGTTCTTGTGGAACTTCCGATATAGATCTCCTCTTCCTTTGTCACCTACGACTGTGTATTCCGCTAGATAATGTAAAACTCCCAAGTTTATGGTACGGGTGTGTACCATAAACTGGGAATAAAATAGTATCCAACTAAAAAAATAATGGGAAAAGGGGTTAGAGGTAACCAGATACTAGAAACAAAGCTCAATAACAAAAACAAAAACAACACCAACTACTCAACTAACACACTATGAAAAATAACTACTAGACCTTTAAACTAACATCCCCAGCAACGGTGCCAACATTTAACCCATCCTACCAACGTCCCTAATAAATAACATTTTCACGGAAGATTCACTAAATCGAGAGAGGACCATAAAAGATAGAGATTTATAGTGTTTCACCCGTTCATACTACTACCCTATCAAGAATGACGTATAGTGGCAAGTACCATGGTCGTCCACATAGATGTTAGGAATCTAATATTTAACTATCCACAACTGTATTCAAGTAGTGAATCCGACCGCGTGTTAGGAACAATTAGTGTTGGGAAAACAAGTATTTGGGGTTTTTCTAACTAAAACTACTAGCATGATTGATAACAAAAATAACAATATAAACTAGCACTCGGAGAATATTTGTGTAACATGATTAATGTTATTTCGATCATCGATTTTATCACATGTAACATTAAGCCTATTCTAGAGTTTATGATATGTGGTGTTGTCGATGGTCAACACTTCCCCTTACCTATCACATAGCGTGCGCACTCCATTTTTGCTCTTCTGATTCGCATCTCGTGTCGTTTGGTGCATCCCGTCTACTGGAACCTTGTTTTGTTCAGTAACATAGCACGAGCCATGTCATTCTTCAAACCCCGTGGGTTGGTCTTGGCATTAGTGACTTGAAAAGATGTGGACTGTGTAAAATGGAACGATCTGCTTCTATACTTAGTCAAATTTTTGAATGAAAACGAAGACTTGAGAAACACGAAGTCGGGGTCAGCACGGTCCGTGTGTTGCTTGACATGACCTGACATGACCTGAAAAAGAGGCCTCTGACATGACCTGTGTTGCTTGACATGGGAGCGTTAGTATGGATGTACTAGGTCTCCCTTCGTACTGGTCGTCTGGCCTCGTGCTGGTCTTGGCTGGTCCGGACGGCTGACTTGTTTGCTCCGTTACAACAAAATGACTAATTATATTTGAAAGTTCTTATAGCCGATTTTATAGAATTTGAGAAGATGAATTCATTGGTTCCATCCTCAAGGAATTATTCTTCTCGAATTGTTCCCAAAATTCTGTGAAATCTTGGACAACACTTTCTCTGCTTCTTCTTTGGCCTTCTTTAACTTGAATCTGCCTTTTTTGGGTTCAATTCCATCTACTACCACACTTTGGATTACGTGGCCTTCAATATACTACCATCCTTGCGAATGACCTTCAAATATCTTCTACCACCCTCGCGGATGGTCTTCTAGAAAAATATGATTAAAAACTCATAAGATAAAAAAGGATTTGGGAGGTCGTCGC
>JAUOBV010523638.1:0-27566 GCA_032360425.1 Rubia occidens | reverse complement strand
ATCATACAAGCAATTCATATACTCAAACTTCCAATATCATTAATGGATTCAACAACCCAATTCAAGCACAATAAATAGACAATAGCAAAGCACTAAATAGCTTACATATAGATCTCAATACATGGGATTGGAAGCCTTAATCAATTGCTCCCAAGGTGTTTAGCTACTAGAACCCATACTAATTAACAAAAAAAAAATCAAACATGAATTCAAGAAGAAAATAAGATGAAAAAGATGGAAAAGATGGAAAAACTAGGGTTTTATGCTCTGAAATCGGGAGAGAAAAGTAATGAGTATTTATAGTTCAAAAGGTCCAAAAAGTAAGTATGGGCTGACGACCGTTGCAACTCGAGACACAGGCATCGCGACTCGTGACGGCCATAGTACTCTGCCCTCACATGGCTTCTTCTCTTTGGCCTCAATGTAGTTGTCTCCTCTTCCTTTCTTCAGGTCTTTAAAGTCTTCATTGTTTTCAAAATGGAGTCTTCAAGGTCTTCAAATCTTCAATAATTACCTCGTCTCATGGAATCCTTGTTGCAAGTGACAAAAGAGATAAAGTCACTCTTAACTCTAGTAATAGAATCTCAAGGTAAAATAGAGTATCCAAAGCACAAAAGCATACTAAAATGAATACAAAAGATCCCAAAATCATCGTATAATATGGACATATCACTATGTGTCAGGATTTATGTGGTTATTTCTTTTATGTGATTGCTAAAACTCCACTTGGTAAATACTGGTGATGGAACCTCACTAACCAAGGAGCTTACCCTAGTATAATGAACCCCAACAGGTGTAGTTGAGCAGAGAGAGTGAGAACTTGCGTGACGCCTTTACTTCTTTTGGGATAGGATCCTGGTTGGACCCTTGTAACCTTGTAAATTACTTTTATATAAGACTTTCATTGTAATAGTATGTAAGGTTTGAATTATAAAATTTCTTCCGCATAATTGTTTTGCCTTTACTACAGATAAGTAATCTGACCAGTTGGATTCTTAGTAAGGCACTTAGTTTCGACCTAGAACTTGCGTTGAGCAAGTTGGTCAGAGTTCTAGGGTGTTATAGTAGTGGTATCAGAGCGTCCCAAATCAAGTAAAGACAGATCTGAAACATACCTTATCAAAAGATTCCACTTAAACTTAATAAATTATAAAAACTACTTCAAAATTTCTCCTAGACTATCAAACTAACAATCATTCTTAGTTGATAACAAAACTATAGGAAGTGTTTACGGTAAGGACTTAGGGAACCTATTAAGGGGAAAGTGACATAAGAGTAAGATCATTGATCTACTCCCTAGGAAGAACCTTAGATGTTTTTAAATATAAATCATACTATTCAAGAGAGCAAAAAGAAAAAAAATGATGTATCAAAAATATTTCATTATGGATTATTGTTATTAAAATATAAAATCAGAATAAAAATAAATAAAACTAAGAAAGTGACTTTTTTATTTGAATTGAGAAAACATTTGAATCACTTGGGGATGACCAGCCCAGAGTTTGTATCAGGTTCTCAATTTAAATTGAAAGGTATCTAAATAATACTAATAAAATTTTAAGCCCTAAAAACAAGGCAATAAAATCATCATATCTTTGTTATTATTTAATAACTAATGCAACAAGAATAGTTCGTTAAATGTAGCGAATCTAAACTTATATCAAGCCTAACTAATATACCCAACAAATGTCCAACCCTAATTTGGTAGTATAGACCTTGGTTTGGGAGCAAGAAAAATTAATCACTAGAGTCCTCAAACTAGGGAACTAGGAAAAGATGATGAAAGATGTGTAGTGGGAACAATACGCATGTGCAAACGAAGAGAAGGATAAAATCGATATAGTTACCGCATGACACGAGCTACGAGGTATAGAATACTAGGAAATCATTCAGGAAGCAACCCAGACTAGAGGTGGCATCTGAGTTCTGCGTAGGTAAATGGCAGAAAATCATAGGAAACCAACAAATCAAGGTTGGAGCCATGTGGATAGAGAAATAGAGATAATTGATGAAATTGTCGATGTACTTCAGGGCGACCTTACGAAGTGAGCGTCCTATGGTACTAAACACGATGAATTATGTGGCTCCACTAAATGGCCTAGGATTTGTGGAATTTAGAATCTAGAGCGGCTATAACGGTAGTATATAACTTTTGCATGAGGTACTTGCAGATCCTGATTTTGCACCATGCGATGATCGTGCAAGTTAGGTAAACATCCAATGAAAAATCAGGGAGAAGTCAAGGTTTAACGATGGATCAGAAGATGAATTAGCCCGATCCTCACTCTACGGGGTTGTTAACCTGTGGGAGAATTAACCCAGGGAGCACTGGGAGATCAAAGATAGAATTTATATGTTGCCCCCGTACTCACTACCAACTACTAAAGAGTAGCTAGTGGCAAGTTCAGGGTCATCCACAGAGATGCTAGGATTCAAAAGTAACTACGCAAGACTCATAATCGGGTGCCACTCCGATTGTGTGTCGGGAATAACTAGTGTCACGAAAATGGTTTTTTTTTTGGGGGAGTGTTTTATTTAACAAAAACTAAGCATGCAAATCAAGTAGCTAAGCTTTGGGGATATTTTCATAACATGACCAGTATATGATTTTGATCCTAGATTTTATCAAATACAAGATATATAAACCTATCCCAATGTCTATGTTAGATAGTGTGGTTGATAGTCGACATTTACCAATGTCTGTCACACAAAGGTGCCCATGTCTATTTTATCAACATCGCCTTTGTATTTAGGAAAAGTGCATCGTGCGGTCCGACCGATTAGTGCTCCTCTATCCCCATAAAGAGATACATCCCGAGCACTCAACTATGAATACTTCTCCCTAGGCCTATAGAGGCAAAGGAATTGACATCTCATGATGATTCTAGGGTTGAAATGACAATGGTTGCTACACTATAACCCTAGTTGCTACAAACCATCATGCCTTTTCTATTAGGGTTTATTACCCAGTTGAAATTAGGCATACACTCATGTGGATTCATTGCACACGGCCTATGTACATACATTCACATAGTCGAGAGTCGCGATCCCGAATATTCTAACTGGACACTCCCAAGGGGCAACAAGCCTAGCACCATACATGAAACATATAACTATTGTGTATTATAGGATCTATCACATGCATTTCACAAAAACGTAAAGATTAAATCAAGTATGATATTCATAAACATAAAAGGATAAGAAGGCCTAGAATCTCACAAAATCTCTTCCAAATCATGAATACATATTAGATCCCCAAGTAAATTAACTACTACCCAAGCATTGAACCCAATATAATCATTAGATTCAATATCTTTGGGCAAAACTAGGAAATACTAAATGAGGAGAGAAGGATTATTCCTTTTTCTCTCTCTACCTACTCTTAGAAACTAGGAGAATATAATTACAACTAATTCTCACTACTAAACTCTAGTCGACTAAGTTTCCTTATATAGTAGGTAGGAAATAAGACTTAAAGAGGCCCAAAACTAGAGAAACCCTAGGTTGCTGCGTCGAAATGACCCATGCAAAAGCGTAAGAGTCACCGATTGAAGGGTGTTTCTCAGCTAACTGAGCGTCACGGAGGTGCAAATACTTGGGGGCTACCGGCTAGAAGGGTCTTTTGGCTATCAGAGCGGCATGCCCTGTGCAGATCCCCGCGAGCTGCGGACTGGAGTTGAGTTCTTCATCTTCTGATTGCACAACAGTACATAACATTGCAGAGCACGAACCAGGTCTTCAAGTTTGATCTTCAAGGTGCACAGGCCGAGTACTTAGCCGCAGTCCTCCAGTTTAGCGATCGTGCAAAAGGACACGGATTGTGCCTATACTTAGCTGCATATCCATTTTGCTTGGCACGGGCCGTGAAGAAGGTCACGGTCGTGCTAGTCTTCTAGATCCTCCAGGCGTCAGCTCATTCTCTTTGGTGCATTCCCATCTACTACCACGATTGAGCGTGTGGCCTTCAGTCTACTATTATCCTTGCAAATGACCTTCAAATATCTACTGTCATTCTTGCGAATGACCTTTATTAATTTACTTAGAAGTGCTTATGAGCAATCTACAATGAAGCTAAAAAATAGGATTTAGATGCTCGTATGGATATAGCATCTATTTGGTCTAAATAAATCTACAAAACAAAGGATTTAGACAAGAAAACCAATAAAGACTATTTAATCTCCTTGTGATGTAAACCCAACTAAACCTAGAAATAAACCATACAAAAGCTACTAATAAATATGCCAAATGCATTAGGAAACACATGCTTCTAGGTGCAGATAAATTCCCCCACACTTAGACATTAACTCATCCCCGAGTAAACAAGAACGCGCAAAGATTCGAGCCGAAAATATCATGCAAAGAATTTCCCAAGACATCTAACATTATTCCTAGACTACCCTAATTCCCCTAAAGATGCAAGAATCTCACAACTCTCATTCCCCAAAAGAAACTAAGAGATGAATTTCATAAAAATGAGTGTGTGAAGCTAAGTTACTCTACTGAAAGAACCACCAAAAGACAAACAAAGAGAACCATAGGCTTTATTTTTGTGTTCTCTCATTTTCTCTCTCATTTTGCCTAGGAGCCCTTTCTGGTTTTCATCCTAACATTCCACAATATGTTTCTTTTTTAGCTCACTTCTCACCTTTTTCCACACCATGACCTCTCACTTTCACATAGGTTTTTCAACCTATCTAGGCCTTCCCATTGTTGCCTAAGTTTCCCTTCCGGGTTTTCAGCATAGGCAGGTTTTTTTCCCTACATTTTTTTATTTTTCAATTTTTTTTAGCACAAAAGGCCCCAAAGGTGAGCTTCATACTACAATGAAGATAATAAAAAAAAACTAACATAAAACCTAAGTTTTCCATCATCCTAAACTACTACAAAACAAGTTTTAAAAAAAACAATTTTTCAAACAATGAGGGAAACAAAATAGGGAAAAATAGTCATCATCCAAATCCAAATTAAAACAAGCATAGACAGATTGAAGCACAGAGAGATTCCACCATACTGAAGGTTTTATAACGCCCCCCCCCCCCACGTAGTTCATGCATTGTCCCCAATGCATATGACCATGGTAGAAGAAGGGTTGGAAAACCCTAATCCTTAACACCGTCCGCAATGCTTGGCTCCACGCCTCTGTTCGTGTGGTCCCTAATGAGGGTGATTATTTGAGATACCCATGGCTCTCATCTAGATATTCTGCATGCATTGGTGGAGCAAGCCTACATCCATCCTCATGTACTACAGCTGCTCGTCCACCTTGTTGAACTTGTAAGAAATCTCATTCATGTTATATTCAACCTTGGCAGTGAGATAGCTCATATCCCAATGGACCCTAAAGGCGAAATCTCCCCAAGAATGTATCCAATACGGCTCATATCTCAGTGGCTTGGCCCAGATGTCATAAGAAGAGACATACTGCCTAAATCCTGGTGAACCATGCTTTTGGAATGGGTTGTACTACGGATGCTTCCAGGAGGGATGTTGAGAAGGAATGGAGATGTTTTTTTCTTGAGAGCTCGAAATCAGGAGGCCTATGGATGCTCTGTTTACTCGACTCCTCAAAAAAGTCTATGTGGTGGGAGATGTTGTACCTATGTGGTGTGGCTCTCGAGAACCTCAAGAATTGTGCCCTCAAAAAGGTAAGCTACTTGCTTAATGTGGATCGGGCTTATATAAATAAGAGGTGGTATGAATGGCTGCTCAACTGGGGGAGGTGGTATAAACTGAGGAACTATAAGAGGTGGCTGAATGAGCTAGCGGCCAATGGGGTGTGGCTGTACTGACAGCGGATGAACATGATCCTCATCATACTGCTCTGATGGAAAAATCATGAGGAGTATCATGAAGTTGACGCCTTTGTAGCACTAGTAGATCAACCCAACCTCTAACTGTATCATCGTCGCCTCTACCAAAGCTCCAAAAGTGATGGTGTACAAGGCATTCAGGTTCTTCTGCTTATCGTCTTTCATCGGGAGGCTGGAATGAGTAGTTTGGAGTAATATCATACCCCCAACTTCTATCTTTTCCTCCCATCCCCATGGAGATCTTGCGACACTGAGAGATGAAGTACTCCATCAGATCAAAACAGGCTTGGCCCGTGCAAATCAACCGCATAATCCTATAATTCAACTCGGTCGAAGTGGTGGCCTCTCCAGGCACATCACCACCGTGGTCAATGGCCTCGCCACATACCTCAGTACCGGATACACTAAATTGCTGTTCTTGCTCACCCTTGCCCATGGTCGTCGAGTGATGGTGGGCTAGAATGTACCTACATTAAAAATTGATCAATCCTTGACGCAACCATCCACCTCAGCCATGTACTTTCACCCGAAGCACATGGAAACCTCCTGAAAGGTCAGGGAACGAGCCTTATCTCTTAGGTGAAATTAAGCCACCTCGTTGCCCCACCTTTGACCTTCATCTTGACGGTAGCGAGGAACTCCTGCGTATACCTACGTCTTCTTCATGAGGCCCTTCAAATGTATCCTCTTCAACAGGGCATTGGCCGGTTTGTAGAGTTTGAGGTCCTTTAGGACTGACTCGTCAACAAAATTTGTCTCTATGATGCGGCATCCCACAAGATTCTTCCATCGCTCTTGACGCTCCACACAGAGTGTGCGTAGCCCCATAAAGAGCACACTAGGGCCAGCTCTCTGCCTCAGTGGCATAGTAACAACAAGAACAAGCACACAGACAATAACAATATACTAACAGCCCCCATACAGTCTCACATAACTACCCACAATCATAAATTTCCCACAAAACTATGTAATTCTCACAAATCACAAACAAGCCCCTCTAACAAAGTCATGAACATGCAATTTCCCAAAAATTCAAAAATAATTTTTTTAAAGTCTACCAAGGGAGGGTTAGGTCAATTACCTAGGTGGGAATTTGTGATGGAATTTGACAAATTTAGGTATGTGGAGTGTGCAAGACTCCTCCTAGAGTGAATTATGACTATCTCTAACACCCGGTACTGAGGAATCTTCAAGTTTTGGGAGAAAAACTTGAAGAAGGGCCAAACTCTTATTTCCAAATCTAGGAAAGTTTTTTTGTTTTTTTTGGACGAAATTTGTAGTGAACTTTGTGTGGATTTTGAAGGGGAATATTTTGGGACAATTTTTGCAGATTTTGGTTAAAAAACGAGGGAGTTATGTAGATTTTAGGTTTAGGAGGAGTGGAGGTTGCGTCAGTATTTTTTCTAGTGAGGAAGAATGAGAGTAACAAGGGTATTTTATATGACACACCCCATGCCAGTTGAATGCCTTGTGTTGCTCTTGTGACACGAGGCTTGGCCAGGCCCATCCGTTCCTTTGAAATTTGCCGCAAAATTTCCTGCACCCAAAAACATGCAAACCAAGTATAGTACTGTTCCAACCAAAAATCAGATAACTAAAAATCCCTAAAACACCAGTAATTTGACAAACACTTTCCAAAAATCACATTTTTTTAAAACCTACTAAAAACACAAGAAAATTTTATACGTTAACAAATGTTGTATGTTGAGGTATTGGGCAAATCAAGTTCGGCCACGTGTTATAAAAATTACTTCTTTGTTTCTGAAAACTCTTTCACTTTATTAAATATAGAATTTGTTGAACACGTGGAAGAATTTTATTTGCCCAACACCTGAACAAACAAAAATGGCTAGCGTATGAAATTTTCCATGCTGGTTTTGTGAAGAAAGAGATTGAAGAACGAGGTCATTATATAGAGTAGCCCCTACTCTTTGATTGGTTGATCTAGGCGGCATTCATTTGGCATGGCCCATGCCAGTTGAATGTCTTGTGTTGTTCATGTGGCACGAGGTTGGCATGACTTGTGCCAGTCAAGTTCCTTCAACTTTCGTCGCAACACAAAAATTTTCAAAACCTACTAACATGAGATAAAAGCTCAGTTTCTTTATTGTCGTACTCACGACTTATTATTCATACATTTTCAAAAGCTAATACAAACAAATTGGTGGGTCACCGGAATCACCGTCCTTAACACCACTCATGACCATGTGTCTATGGACGGGCCTCCACATTATTTTAGACTTACCCCCCATCACTTTAGGAGATACATACCAAACACATTCGTTCTTCACTGTGGTTGATTTTGAGAGTAGGAAGGGATTTAGAAAGTTTGAATTCCTTAACCTGTTTCCTTCTCTAGTGCATGTTAGTGTTTGCAATTGGAAGAAAATCATTCTTTATCACACTAGGAAAAACATGCTGAACAACATGTGCATCATCAAAATTTTCTTTCAAAGAAGATAGAACATACAAGGTCTCTATATTTGGCAATACCTCATTGCAATCAAAATTATTTACCTTAGCCAATATCAATCCATTAGCCAATTCCACAGGTTTAGTAGGTGGCCGAAGATATTTTAAGTTCTCGCCACTCTCCACCAACCACTGGATGTTAGTGACCATAGAATCCACAATAAAAAAGATCATCACTAACCCACGCATGGCAAAGGTGTCATCAACATTATCATCACAATTAAAGTAAAAAATATTATTTCTCTCATCACTCTCATCAATATCATTCAGGAACACGTCAAGGCATTCATTATCATCTATCATGCAAGAATCATTACATTGAACAAGTTCACCACACAAAGATATACCATTGCACACAAGAGAATAGATAGGTGAATCATCCTCAGACTTGTAAACTTCAAAGTTGACCCTATCAATATCATCCTCTAGGGTTAGTGTTCCCAAATGGACATTTATCTTGGTCCTTGATGTTTTTAATAATGTTATCCCCAATAATTTGGGGGCGTACCTCCATCGTTCACTACATTAAGGATATAGAAGTCCATTGGAAACACTAGATTACTTACCTTAACCATAACATCCTTAAATAATCCTCTATGGCTAGCTTGGAAGTGGTTGGCTTGTAGGTAAATACCCCTAATTTCCCTAAGCTCACATATGTCAAGGTTCTCATATATGCTAAATGGGATAAAATTGATAAAGGAACCTAAGTCAATCATAGCATTCTTTACCAAGTTACCATCTACAGAAATAGGTATTGAAAACATTCTGAGGTCATCACACTTCTTGGGTATGTTCTTATGAGCTAATGTGACTACTCCTCCTATGTCTAATCGACCCATTTCTTAGTTAGTTTATCCCTTATTTTAGTGCAAGATTTTTTCAAAAATTTAGCATATGCGGGAACTTTCTCAATGACATTAAGAATTGGAATGCTAACCTCAACCTTCTGGAAGACTTTGCGAATTGCCACCTTTGGCCTTCCCCCATAGAGCACTAGGGAATGGCAGCGGAGGGTTCACCCTTGCCTCGGTGGTGGGGATCTCCTTTGAGGGCTCCTCTTAAACAAATATTTTTTGTTCTTCAAGGTTATTCTTGTTTCTTTGCACATGTTTTTTGTCCTCTTGCACGATATCTTTCTCGGCCTCGCATACCTGTTTTTGCTTCTCAACTTCAAGGCACTAACATTCCTTGGATAAACCTCTGGCTGAGATGGTAGCTTGTCAGATTCCCTAGCCTCAAGTTGGCTCACTAAAGTGGCAATTTGACCAACTTGCACTTTGAGGTTCTTGATACTTGAAAAATATTTAGTGCCGAGCTCCTCAATCTCTCTCATTGTCCTCTCCTCAAACATATCGCTTTTTTTTCCAATTGTGTCATTCCATGAAGGATCTCCTCCCTGTCCCACTTTTACAATGGTTCATAAGTGTTGGAAGGTCCTTCTCCTCTCGGGTAGGGTTGAGGTGGTCCACCTTGGTTATACCATTGGTTTTCCTCGAGCTAACATAAGCTAGGGTGATCGCGGTATCGAGGATTGAAGGAATTTGCGCAGGGATCTTGCCTATCTCTACTTTGGTTCCCTCGAAAACCCTTGTTGTTGTTGTCCCCTAGCAAATTGCCGGTTCCCACCATTGAAGTCCAAAACCTTCACTTCCTCAAAATCTTCAACCACTTGAGGACTGGGAGGTCGTCGCCGTACCTCTCAAAAATAAAGCCCTTAACGCTTCCTAACTACAATTAAGTAGATAATGACAAATCTGGGTCGTCTACGAAGAAGAGGGATCTTTCTAATGGTTCATGCATATAAGGTGGATACTAGGCTAGTTATAAATATACATAATATATATATATATAAAAGAAAGCATGTAAAGAGGGTGGATTTTTGGTTGGTTTTTCTAAGTTATGAATTGAAAGAAAAGTTAACAGGCAAGCAATTTAAATCTATTAAATATACAACAAACTACTAGAAAGAGATTAAATCACAAATAACAAAGTCTCGGGAGCAATTGATTTTCACTTTCAAGCCTCTTATAGATCATAGATTAATTCACTCATTCATTCACATTCAATGTCAGTGGAGAATGCTACCACTTCCATTTAAATGGATAGACATACTTTTTCTCTTAATGGTAATTCACAAAGACGTTCAATGACTATTTGCAAACCTCATTAACAATCACTTTAGACGTTTAACGACCATAACGATATTTCATCAATGACATTATACACAAAGGGCTATAAATTTGATAACAACTACAAGCATTCTACCAAATGCCTAACCATTTAACCAAATGAAGCATTTATTAGGTTAAACCTAGAAATATCAACATTCAAGATTCAACCTTTCTTTGCTACCTCATGAAAAATATGCTAACAAACCACATTAACATACTCATCTAGCGAGATTAACATCACATTACACAACATGAAGTTCTAATTCCATGTTCTTGGATTTTCATGCCAAAAGTGAGAAGAAATTGTACACTTTCCTAATACCCTAACACTCAATTGGGTAAGATTTAGTAATTGCATGAATCAAATAATCAACATCATCATAGAATTGAAGGAAAATTTCTTCAACCTCATCGAGCCAAACAACTATATAAATGAAATCTAAACTAGGGAAAAACATCCACACTAAAATGAAAAATAAAAAGTTGCAGAAAGAGCATTTGAAAATCACATGCTTCATCTGTCACAAGTTAAATTGCTAGGATTTTTTTTTAACAATTATCAAAGAACACGTTTGACCGTTAATCTACTCCCTCCGTCTCATAGAAAATTTCCCACTATCCTTTTTGGTCTGTCTCATTAAAAATTTCATATTTTGACTCATTCCTTTTTTAACACAATTTAGTGGCTTCAATTCCACTATGACCCATTGAAACCAAAAAGTAGATTTGTTCTCCCCTTTTCTCATTAGGCAACTCAGTACTCCTAAATAGGCGTGTAAAAAGTTGATATATGCAACTTTCTATGGGACAGAGGGAGTATTTAATTACACACAATAACGAAAAATAAAAATTTGATATTTAAAAACTATTTATTAGATGAATCCAACAATATTACATACATTAATATTATTGCTTATATGTCTATTCAAATATTCGATCAAATATGACAGTGAATAATATCAAATAGTAAATGTGACGTTGAACCTAGGAAAATTGAGTATTATATTAACGGGATATGGTGCATTTTATGGTGAAATTCGACGATAAAGAGAAGTAAAGAGGGAAAAAATAGAGAGCAAAAGACCTCTATTTAGATTACCAAAAATGTTGGGATGAGTTTTTAGTAGCAAAATTTTATTCATGCCATTGGATCCTAACTGCAACATCTTACTAGATTCATCGACCAAGATAGAAGTTAAAGAATACGAGTTACAGCATTTCCAATGTGGGTTTCGTTGCATTGAACTTCCATTATCACATAGGATTTATTGACTCCCACCATTAAATTAGAGGTGAGTGTTCATATTATGTGGCTGGAAATTTGAGTAGCTCTATCAAAGAAATGATAGAGGATGGCAAGAGTAATGATAGAGAATGAAAACTAATTTGGTTCAATAAAATAATTTTCATGAACTCGAGTATAACAGTAAATTATTATTTTTTGTTTTATTAAAGTTTAAAATTAATTTTTCCTTCCGTTTTCAAATGTAGTATAATATACTATGAAATTGGGGATTTTCCAAATGACAGAAATTAAACCGCATTTTTTCCTGATTTGGAAAATCTTCAATTTTAGAGTATACCATACTACATTTGAAAAAAGAAGGAAAAAATTAATTTTAAACTTTGAAAAAATAATAATAATAATAATAATTTAGTGCTATGCTCAAGTTCATCAAAACTATTTTATTGAACCAACTTAATTCTTTTTCCTCTATAATTGCTCTTGTCAAAGAATTAGATGCATTAAAAATATAATAAATTGTATAAATATAATATTTTTTGAGATCTAATATAATATTAAAATACAATTCCAATAACAACAAGAAACTAGCTATTTTTCTTCCGTACATACAAATCAATTTCAATGAAAAACTAGTTATGACACATTTCATCTAAAGAAAAACACCCCATCCCACACAATACTGTAAAAAAATATTGAGAAAAGAAATTATGTTTGCAGGGAAAAAGTTTATGTTTTGCACGTCACAAAATAATTATCCATCTAAAGGGATTGGAGAGGGTTTCTAAAATAGACCCACAGTCAAAACGTTTTATATTACGTCAAATGTGAATTGAAGTAACAGTCAAATTTTACTGTGAATCGTAATGATTCACCAAAAGTTTTTGTCTTTATCGCTCAAACTTTTCATTAGAAAAATCGTGTAAATTTAGCACTCTCTTCGTCACAGTTTAAATAACATACTTACTTTTTGAACACCACGTGTTTAAATAGGTATATGAATAAAAATATTGTCATGAGCCAGTTTCTTGTTAGGCAGCTTAAACTTTAGGCAAGAATATGTATGCAACTCTAAACCTATTCTTCTCCAGGGACTTACCTCCCATTTTTTCAGGGACCTTCCCCCAATTTTTCCCCAAGGACCTTTCCCCATCTCTTCTCCCTCCTGTTGTGATTTTAAAAAAATATTTTTAAAAAGATCAAATAAATATCAACAAAAGATTGAAAAACATCAACATAATTATCAAAAAAAAATCATAAAAATAAACTACAACTAACAAAACGGCAACTGAAAATCATAACACATCAACTACAAAACATCAACATAATCATCAAACTGAAAATTATAAAAACATTAACTACAAATAACAAAATATCAACTGAAAATCATAAAACGTCAACTACAACTATAAAAAATCAACGAAAAATCATAATACATCATGGAGGCTTAAATTTTCAAATGAAATATCAATTACAAAGCAGAAACTTCAATAAACTACAAGTAAATATCAACTACAACTAACAAGATATCAATTGAAAATCATAAAATGTCAACTAAACTAACAAAATATCAAATGATATTCATGAAACTTTAGATTGTCAAAGTTAAGCATCAATTACAACTAACAAAACATCAATTGAAAATCATAAAACGTCAACTACAACTAACAAAACGTCAACGGAAAATCATAAAACATCATCAAAGCTTAAATAGTTAAATTAAATATCAACTTCAAAACAAATAGCTCAATAAACTACACGTAAACATCAACTACAACTAACAAAACATCAAATAAAAATTATTAAAGTCAACTACAACTAACGAAACAACAATTGAAAATTATAAAACGTTATCAAAGCTTAAATTATCAAATTAAGCATCAACTATAGTTAACAAAACATCAAGTGAAAAATCATAAAATATCAAATGAAAGTCATAAACCATCAATTACCGCTAAACAATATCAATTGAAATACATAAAACATCATCAAAATTTAAATAAAACTGCACAGACTTCGGTGGCAACATCGTTGAATTCAACTTCATTATCACTCATAAGAGCATGTACAGTGGAGGGGGGTCGGAACAGGCTCAATAACCTAAACCAAAAACCCCTACAATGGGGTTCAAAGCGGGCTGCATCAGAAAAATTTATTAAAAATAAATTTAATAAAATATTAAATTAAAATTAGAGGACGCATTTGGAGAATGTATCCTCTTAATTTTTTATTTCATTCTTAAATTTTTGGATAGTAAAATAAATTTTATAAAAATTAAATTTAAATTAGAGGATGCATTTGGAGAATGCGTCCTCTTCATTTTTTATTTTTTCAAAACAATTTTCCGAAATCAAAAATATTTTTAAAAAAAATTCACCTAGAGGACGCATCAAAATAATTTTTTTAAAAAAATTTATGATACAATTTAAAAAACTGAGAGAATGCGTCCTCCCCTTTTATTTCCATTTTTTTATGAAGAGTCCTACATGGCATCCAACATGGATTATATTGCACCCTTCAAAGAATGAACTCCTGTATAATGAGCATTTCAGTTCATCATCAAGCAACTGCAAAGTGAAAAAAATCTACCTCGCTCGCCAGTTCATCATCCACAAAAGTAGTTTATCGCTGGCAAAATCTGCTCGATCAGCACTGTCGGAGAAGAAGGAGCTCCAACAAAAATTGGAGTTCAAATTAGTCGATGAAACAGGAGCTCCAATTTGCTCCCCTGCGTCATGAGCTCCGATAATGATGTGTTCTCCGCCGCCATAAATATGTTTGATGATAATATTAGGCTGACTTGTGGGCTATCAAGCCCAACATTTGAGAGAAAACTCAAGATCAAGATAGTGTCATGATAAAACCAATTCCATACAATTTGAAAAAATACACCTTGAATTAAAGAGAGTTAGAAGAGAAAAGAATGTTTAACTACAAAAATAACTTGCTCAATTCGTAATCTTTCTACAATCAACATAACCATCAATTAACTTTCTAATCACCTCAGAAATTGGTTAAAGCCTCATTTTGAGAATCGATTTTGAACTTCAGTTATTTTGAGAATTTTCTAGTAGTATCAGCATGGGATTTTAACCAAGTATTAACTCAACAAGATAAGAGAGGTGGTCTTCCTGTTCAATAAAAAAAAAAGCAGAATCCATGATATCTCTGATCATGGGGAAAACTTGAAAGAAGTTTACAACCAAGGTATGTGGTACACTTGGACAAACAACAGGACAAGTCCAGAAACCATAGTTGAGAGATTGGATAGAGCTTTTAAGAACTTGGAATAGAATGTATGTTTTCCAGAAAGGAAATTGTTTGATCTTTCGATTGTAAATTTTGATCATGGACCGATGGTTTTAGATACAAATCCTACAATTGTAAAATCAGAAAATATTGCTAGGTATGAGGCCTTTTGGTCGAAGATGGAAGCTACTGATCAGATAGTCAGAAGAGTATTGGAATCCTCACATCTGCATATAAATGATATGGAGCTGGGAGAATTTCTTCAACAGTTTGACAACAAATTGGGGATCACTTTGAAACATCTATGTAACTGGAGCAACAACACGTTTGCAGGAATGGACAGAAAAATCAAGATGCTCACGAGACAGATACAACAGCTACAGGAGGGAGATGGTATTTTCAAAAATACTTTGAAACTCAAATAATATCAACTCAGCTGTAAGATGTGGAACATAAATGGTCTGATTACTGGCAACAGAGGGCTAAAGTTAATTGGATGAAATTTGGTGAAAATAACCCTTCCTTATACCATAAATGGGCTACCTAAAGAAGAGACGGGAATTCTATTCGTGGAATACTAGCCCCCAATGGTGATTGGATTACTGATCAAGAGGGTATCCGAATTTTACTAATAGACCACATAAAGAATGTTTTTGTGCAACCAAAATGGTTTCCACCAGGTCCCCAGGGTGACATGTCGAAAGAGGAATATATTCAAGTGAACAATAGGAAACTATCCAAAACACAGATTCAGGACTTGAGCAAACCCTTTTGTAAGGAAGAGATATGAACAATAGTTAAAGAAATGACATCATGGAAAGCACCTGGAGAAGATGGACTCCATGCTGGTTTCTACAAAAGGCATTGGCACTGGATATGAAATGATTTCTCCAATGCAATTATAAAAATTGTAAACCGAGAACACATGCCTACAAGATAGAACTGAACACAGGTAATTCCGATTCCAAAGAAAAATCTACCTAGAGAACCAGCAGATTCTAGACCAATTTCTTTGTGCAATGTCAAATACAAAGTCATTGCAAAAGTACTTGCATTAAGAATGAAGAAGCGTATCCCAGACCTTATAGCTGATAATCAAAATGCTTTTTTTCTGGGTCAGGAACATAGTTGAGAATGTGTTTTTGGCACATGAAATTATGGAGTTCATAAAAAAGAGCAAATCCAAAAGTTATGGGTTCACGACTATAAAGTTGGATATGCAAAGGTATATGATAGATTGCCTTGGAGATTCCTGGAGAAAGCTCTCACAACAATGAAGTTTCCTACACACTAGATTAACATCTCATGCAATGTGTCCAACTCGTAACATACCAGGTACTAGTGAATGACACAAAACCAGTTTACTTTGCCCCAAACAAAGGTATTAGACAGAGATGCCCCCTCTCACCGTATTTATTTATTATAGCACAACAACATATGTCGGATTTGCAGTTAAATAAGCTTGTTGGAGTATAGGTTTCCAGGGGAGCACCAAAGATCAATCATCTAATGTATGCATATGATTTCATCCTATTCAAAAGGTGCACTTATCAGGCAGTAAATGCCATAGCAAAGACTATAGATTTGTCTACGAGGTTTACTGGATAGAGACTAAATTTTGAAAAGTGCGGAATTTATTTCAGCCCAACTACACCTCGGTTTATGCAGCAATCCATAAGGTATGTCCTTAACATACATTGCAGGGATTAGCGGGAAATATCTAGGAATGAATATCATGTTAGGAACATAGAAAAAGCAAATTTTCTTTACTCTCATCCAGAAAGTTAGAGAGAAATTTGCATCATGGAAAACTAAAATGCTCAACTTAGCTAGTAGAGTCACACTAGCTAAACATGTACTCTCTTCTTTAGCAAGTTATCCCCTGGGCATTTTTCGTATCCCGGATTTCATTACTCAGAAACTGGATAAAATGATGCCGACTTTCATTTGGTGAGGTGAGGTTGAAGGTACAATTCATTGGAAATCCTGAGGTGGAATTACAAAATCTAAAGAGCAAAGTGGTATAGGTCTTAGGTCGATGGATGGAATGAACAAAGCGTTTTTGGCAAGGCATTCTTGAAACTTAATGTCAAACAAGGAATGTTTATTAACTCAGACTTGTAGAACTAAATATCTAAGGAATAAGGAGATTTAAGGGAGGTGAAGATTAAAGGTGCAGACTCATAGGGGTGGAAATAAATAGTTTGGGCAAAGGACATCATTACGGATAATCCTTCATGGAGGGTTGTCAATGGTGAATCCATTCAGATCAATGAAGATTGGATACCAGGGAAGCAAAATCTACTGTCACAGGATGGAGCAATAGTTAGAGGTACAAACCTAAAAATTTCTCATCTTATAAATGAGAAATGGGAGTGGAGATCTTCCCTTTTGAGGGAAGTCTTCCCTAATCAGATTATCCCTCATATTCTTTCAATACATATTGAAAAAGAGGATCAGGGTTCAGATAGAGTTCTCTAGAAACACACGTCGGATGGTAGATATAATGTAAAGAAAGGATATCACATCGCTATGCAAACTGTGCAGAGCCCCAGTATGCCAGTTTTATCTCTACAACATAAGAAAATGTGGAAAAAAGTATGGAACTTGAAGCTTCCGCAAAAGTCTAATTTTCATTTCGCACTGAATAATGCTCTACCAACTGATCGCAATAGAAATATAAGGAAACTGACTGACCAAGACATCTGTTCCAAATGTGGTCAGAATCCGAAGATGCTGGTCACTTATTAATGAGATGTGAAAAATCTAAGAGAATATGGAGAGTTTCCAGCTAAGGTTTTGATTTTGAAGCAGTCAACAAAGTGATCTGATCTCCTGGTTTTTAGACTGAACTTCACGAGCACATAATGACGATGATATTTCTCTCTTGATCTGTATCATGTGATAGATATGGAAGAAAAGATTCAGGAAAGTAATACGGCACGAACAAGAGAACCCTGTATATAGTTAGGAGACAGCAGAGACTACTACAAGTAGGGGCGAATCCAGAAAATTTTCAATGGGGTAACCACTAATATATATATATAAAATATTTCCTAATATTAATGGTAAAATATTTTTTTAATGGGGTAACCAAATACTAATTTTTCCCTATTTTTTTTGGAATGGGGTAATCATGGTTACCTCATGCCTACATGTAGATCCGCCATTGACCACAAGTTCTTGGCTTCACTAACTCAGCAAGGTGAAAATTTCATTTTGGGCTTGCGGAGATATGATAGCCAAAATATTCGGATGAAAGTTCAAGATACTCACGCTTTAGCAGATCCAAATGGAACGATACATATTATGTTCAATGGCTCGTTTCACCAGCAAAAAAGTATTGGAGCAGGGTGTGGGAAATAAAAAATATGGAGGATGAAAGGAGAAGTATGTCAGGTTCAAACTTTTTTGTGGCCACCTCCCCCTTTCAAGTAGTGGCAGTAACATGTTTAAGATCGGTAAAGGCAGCTAGTAGAGCACAACATTCACATGATATATTATATATTGATTCAAAAAATCCTTCAGAGTTTTTTGAATGATCCAAGCAAAACACCTTGGGAAATCTAAATCTTAGCACTAGAAATAGTTTGTATGTTAAGAAATAATTTTGGTTCTGTTTTAGTTGCTAAAGCTAGAGAATTTTTGTATACAGTGCACTTTAAAACACTGCAATTAGGAAGGGTCATCTGTTATATCATTTCTTAGTTTATGAATATAATGAATTTTCCAAAAAAACTTTCTAATCACAACTTTATACGCCCAAGTTCCCCCTTCAACTGAATTTGTCACAGTTTTTCTCTTAATATGTTGCAGACCAATTTTTCGTAACCGTTTTGGCATTGCCACTTGTTCCCTATTTTGATGAAGGACTTCTTTTGGTTTTTAATTGGCATGAACTTCCAGTTTTTCCCTTTCATCTCATGACAGATAGCCTAGAGAAGCCCATATGATAATGAGTCATCATTAGGCCTCCTTACTAGATATGGGAATGGATTAGGTTATGGACAATCACTATTATGGTTTAGATAGTATAAATACAAAGGCATGTCACCTATTTTATTCATTCACTACGTTTATAATTCATTGGCTTAGCTTAGAGTGCAAGATTGACTTTGGCATTGGAGAGTTTCCCCATGGAACACTCCTAGGCTTGTTCTTCCTTGTAGGTTGCAGATATGGATCGAGGGATCGAGAGTAAGCTTGGATCGGTTCACAGACGCATCAATTGGCATGACTAGTAGGAGCGATTAAGTTAGATCTAGATCCCTTGGTGTATGTCCACTTCCATATCTTCTACTCAAAGGAGCGAGGGGTTGAGGATAAAGGGAATAGTTGCAGGTGATGAAGTTCAGTCCCCTTGCAGGCAAAGGTGAAAGAGGATGGCTTCTATTCTAGCAGTACAGAGTACAGAGAATAATTTGGTTGAAGCATTGATGGATCTTAACTTCGTGATTCCTGTTGTTGTAGGATCGTAAGCCGAGGGTACGGAATTGTCGAGAGAGATGGAAATCACTATAGAACTAGGGGTGGGAATTAGCACCGCGATGCCCTTGTTTGGATCGCGAGGTGTGAATGCCCATTTCACCGAGTGTTCTAATGATTTGCATATTCAGGCATATGAACAAAGGATTCAAGAGGATCAAAGCATGGGACAATGAGCTATTGTAGGATCACATCAGTATTTTAACCAGATGATGCAAATGTTGATGGAAGCAGGGTACCAGATCGTTCCCTGATCAGTAGTTCCCAGATCATCGATGACATTGGTACCCACGATGAATTTAGAGGTGCAAGAAAGGGCTTTACCTCTTACGATCCAAATGTTATACAAGGGAAACTGCACAACCAAGGTCGTAACCCTTGTAACCCAATGTATGCTTTGATGCCCGCGTTCCCTATTCAGGATTTCGAACAAGGTCAAGGAGCGGTGCCATCTTTAGGAGTACAAGGTAATCCCTCAATATCTGGTCATGGGGTTTATGGTTACTATAGGCAGGGATTTATGCCCTTCATATATTCAGGTAGTACCAGAGTTGGTTCTTACCCGAGGCATATGGTCTCGCAGCCCATGTATGCTTTCCCCTACGAGGGCCTTCATTGAAGGCTGAACCAGAGAAGAGATTTTCCATTTGGGTAGACCGTAGTTACTATAGGAAGCGATCTAGCCAGGTGATAGGGCTGACAAGATAGACCGTTGGGTCTCCCTTTAGCTCGGTGATAACAGCGGTTCGTCAGCCAGTCGATACGGAGCCACAGAAGGGAGGGGGGCTTTCGACTTATGCTAGAGGTATGGATCCACTTGAATTTATCCATACGTTTCCTAATTTGATGAACTCTTGGGACTTTGATGAAAGGATGACTTGTAAGCTTGTAGGAAACTATCTTCGAGTGAAGGCTCAGGAGTGGTTTAACAAGCTGCTTAGGCTCTTTGTAGTCCTATTGAGATTTCAGTAGGGCACTTCTAAGTCAGTATTTTCGGAAGAAGAAATTTACAAAGACACTAAAGGAGTTGTATCAGATGAAGCAGAGACAAGGGTATTCTATTGCGGTATTTTATCACAGATATGTCGATGAGAGTCTGGCATAGTTGAAGGAATGGAGAATGAGTTGATCCAGGGGTATTTAATAGGATTGGAGGACTTTGAGTTGTATAAGAAGTTAACACTAAAGATACCTAAGACACTCTAGTAGCTTTAAGAAGTAGTGGGGTAGCATTTGAAGGTCGATGAGGCGAATCAAAAGAAGAGAGGAGGGATGATGGCCGAACATGTGAAGTCAAATAATCCTCGAGGGAAGAGGCATATGGAGAGATCCAGATTTTAAAACTACACACCCATGCGCGCAATCCCCCGTGGAGATTTAGAGTATTCATCGAGGGGTTTTCCAAGCACCCCCACCAATGAAGGAGACTAATAGAGCCATTGATGCAAGAAGAGCCACGAACATATCTTGTGATCACTACAGAGATTATGGTTATCATATGAATGGATATAAACCTTAAAATGGAGATCGAGCGGTGCGAAATGGATGGTCATCTCTAGGAGTCCTTCTGTAAACCATTTTGAGACTATCATTCAAAGCAGAGAAACAAACGCGAAAACTAGTGACCTCCCAAGAGAAATTTTAATGCTGCAAATAGGGCTGATAGTGGTTCTCAAGGTCAGAGACAAGAGCGCCTAGAGGAGCAATAACGAAATCAGCTCGCAGAGAACCAGAATAGGAACTAAGGAAATCCCGCTATTCATAGGGTGATTAAAGTCATCAATGGGATCGTTGGGGGAAAGATCTTTGATTTGAATAATGAAGGCTGACTCAAGACGTGTTCCAACGGGAGAGCCAATCCACAAAATATTTCGGCCTGATGAAACAATTATGTTCTTAAAAGTGGATGCAGTTCCTAATCAAACCCCCATATAGACCCCATGGTGATTTCTGCGTGATTGGAACTTTGCTAATTAAAAGGGTGTTCATTGAAGATGGAAGTGGATTTGAGTTCATGTTTGCAAGCTTCTTTGATTAAAAGGATACTGGTCTAGGTAATCTGAGGAAGTCAGCCTCACCTTTGTCAGGATTCACTGTAAAAATGGTATACCCTTTGGGATAAATCACTTTTCCAGTCAGGGTTGCAGATAGAGATAGGGGTGACTTTATACTATAGCTTTGAAGTTATTGATGTTTATTCCCCCTACAATCTTATCTTGGGAAGACCATGGATGTGTCAATCCTGAGCTGTGTGGTCACCTTACCACTTGATAATGAAGTTTCCAACGAATAATGGAGTGGTGCCCATTCGAGGAAACCAAGTTATGGCAAGGAATTGTAATTTGGTAGCAGTGAAGGAGCGAGAAAAGTGAAGGATGTAGCATCGATACATAGAGAAGTTAGACCGGCTGACAATTAGTAGCTTCCAATTTGAAACTCTAGGACGCTTACCGTAGGTAGGATGATACCGGAGATGAGGGAGTTGAAGGCTTTGCTCGACAAATACTGGGATATGTTTTTCTGGGATACATCGAACTAGACAGGAGTATCGACACAGTTAGTTGTTCACAAGTTGAACTTGACTCTTCGATAAAGCCTGCTAAGTAGAAAAGGATAATGTTTTCCCCTGGGAGAGCTGAAGCGATAAAGGCGGGAGTGGAGAAAATTATAAGCCGAAGAAGTGTTCTATAGAGAATGGATCGCTAACTTGATCATGGTTCCGAAGCAGGATGGTGCATGACATATGTGCATTGACTTTACAGACTTAAACAAGTGTTGTCTAAAAGACAGCCACACCCTGCCATTGATCGATATGCTAGTAGAGGCGATAGTGGGGTACCAGGTTTTGCCTTTTTTATGCTCACAATGGTTATCACCATATACTAATGGCAGAAGAGAATAAGGAGTAAACCTCATTCATAACAGGCGCAGTTACTTTCTGTTACAAGAAGATGTCGCCCGGGTCAAAGAATGTTGCTGCCACTTACTAGTGATTGGTTGATAAGCTCTTTCATAAGCATAATGGAAGGAGTTTGGAGATATATTTCCATGATATGGTGGTGAAAATAATGACTTACGAACAAATAGTGCGAGATTTAGAAGAGATGTTTGATGAGCTACGAAAGGCAAACTTCAAGTTGAATCCAACAAAGTGTGGGATTGGATTAGAGGCCAAAAAGTGTCTGGGGTGCATGGTATCAGAAGGGGGACCAATGTTAATTCAGAGAAAGTAGAAGCTTTGATGAAGATGAAAAGTCAACAGACTCTGAAGGAGGTACATCGGCTGATGGGATGTTTAGCAGCTTTGAGTTGTTTCTTATCAAAGGGTGTATAGAAACTTTCCTTTCTTCTATGTGCTTCAAAAGCAAAGAGGTTTGAGTGGAAAGAGGTGTGTGAGAAGTCGTTACAGCACTAAAGGACCACCTTATGGTTATACCTATATTGATGAAGTCAGATAAGGGGGAAATATTGCAACTTTTTATCCCGGCCTCTGTTTTGGTCATTGGTGATTTTCTAGTGAAAGAGAAAGAGAAGCAACAACATTTCATATACTTCGTGAGCAGAGTATTACAGGTCCCGGAGACGCGGTACACCGGCCTCGAAAGGCTAATTCTGGTACTGGTCTATACTGATCAAAGGTTACGACCCTACTTCCAAGGCCACACGATAGTGCTACTCACTAACCACCCCATCAAATGGTTAGTTTAGAATCCTGAAGCTTCGGAGATAATGATGAAATGGGCAGTAGAGTTGGGAGAACACAATATACAATTTCAGCCCAGAACGGTGATCAAGGGTCAGGCCCTCACTGACTTTATAGCAGAGACAACAGAGGCTATGAAAGCAGGTAATGAAGCTATAGAGAAGGGGATATGGAAGTTTTTTTGGGATGGATCTTCGCACTCGGGGGGGGGGGTGTGGGGGAGCGTGGAGCAGGAGTGTTGCTTATTAGCCCGAATGGCACAAATTATCCTTATGCCTTGCACTTCAAGTTTAAATCCATGAATAATGAAGCTGAGTATGAGGCTTTGATTACCGGAATGCGACTGGATAAAGGGATGAAGGTGGATGATGTGAAAGTGTTTAGTGATTCCCAAATTGTGGTTCACCAGGCAAATAGAGAGTACGAAGCTAGAGAAAATATCCTACAACGCTATCTAGAGGTAGTGAAGCCCTTGCTATAAAAAATAATCATGTGCACCCTAACTCAGATGCCGATGGAGAAAAACCATAAAACGGATGCAATGAGCAAACTAACTTCTTAAAATCTGGAAGGGTTATCACAAAAACAAGTGTTTTTTGAAACTTGTATAAACGAAGCTTCAAAGAACTCATCGTGATAGCGATTGAAGAAGGATAATCATGGATGGCCCCATTTTTTAGCTACCTCTTGGATGGGACTCTTCCCAAAGGAGCTATTGAAGCAATGAAAATTTGCCTCAAAGCACCAAGGTATGTGATACATGATGGCACTTTGTATTGAAGGGGTTACCTACAACCTTTTCTCCGATGTGTTACAATGTGTGATGCACATTACTTGATAAGAAAAATCTATGAAGGAATTTTTGGTAGCCACCAAGGAGCCTGTTCTGTTTCCGAAAGGCTGATCCGTGCTGGGTATTATTGGCCAAAAATATTCAATGATGTTAATCGATTTATCCAAGCTTACCATTAGTGTTAGGGGCATGCACTTATAACCCACGTTCCTCATGAGGAGATAATTAACATACATAGCTCATGCCCTTTCGATAAGTGGAATATCGACTTGGTGGAGAAGCTTTGAGGAGGTTCAAGTATTTAATAGTAGTTGTTGATTACTTTACCAAGAGGGTCGAGGCTGAACTACTAGAAAATATAAATGGGAAATCTCTCGTTTTGGTATATCATTTGCTAGAGAAATATCATTTATTTTTTTGGTATCCGAAGACAATCATAAATAATAATGGGAAGCAATTCACTAATGATCCCTTCAAGAGTTGGTGCGAGGAATTCAAGATCCAGCTGAAGTTGACAGCAGTGTACCATCCACAAGTGAATGAGCAGGTCGAAGTTACCAATCGTACTCTTGTCAATGGAATTTGAGCAAGACTCAAATGAGTGGTCGGAAAAGATCAATGAGCTACCAAGTGTATTATGGACCTACCGAATGGTGGAATCTTTTGCAATAGGAGAAATGTCGCATGATTTGGTCTATGGTTCAAAAGCTGTAATTTTGGCAAAAATTGGCATGCCTAACCCAAGAATGATGATAGCTAGCGAAAACACTAATGAAGGTAAGCGTTACCACGACTAGAGGGTGAGGAGGGTGCAGTCTACAGTGGAGAATCTCATCATGAGGAAAAATGAGAAGAGCTTCCAGTGGGGCAGACATGATAATGAGTCATCATTGGGCCTCCTTACTAGATATGGCAATGGATTAGGTCATGGACAGTCGCTATTAGAATTTAAATAGTATAAATACAAAGGTATATCATCTATTTTATTCATTCACTACGTTTACAATTCACTGGCTTGGCTTGGAGGGAAAAACTCACTCTGCTATCAGAGAGTTTCCCCCTGGAACACTCTAAGGCTGGTTTATCCTTACAGGTTTCCGATCTGAATCTAGGGATCGAGAGTGAGCTTGAATCAGTTCACAAGTGCGTCATTGTTTGTTATGTTTGCTTCTTTCTTTTTTTTTCGGAGAAGAGTCACACGCGTTTCATAGCAACCGTCGATCCTTTACCGTGTCGGCACGGTAGTACACCACCGTCGTGGACTCGCCGCAAAAGACTCATAACCTCCGCAATGAACTTATTCTTGTCAAACTCGCTTTCAACCGAGAAAGAAGCTGCTGCATCACTGGAGCAGCGGACTACGAACGACTTTCGGTAACGGAGGGCGATTCTCGGCTCCTACATGGCGAAATCGGCGATTGATGGTAGATCCAGCGTGACGAGGAAATCTTCCTGTGAGAACCAGCGGTTTCCGGCGACAAAGAGCAGTTTCCGGAAAGACAAAAAAGAAAGATATGAGAAAATTAAATCAAATTATGAAAATATGATATGTATATATGTGGATCAAATTTATTCTATTTACACATGAACACCTCATCCTTTTGAGTAACCATCCAAATTATATTATTTAATAATTTCATAATGATCCCTACCTAAATTTTAACTTGCCTAAAACAAGATTTTGGGTGTGTTTGGGAGAGTTGTGCTTATAAGCAAAACTAGCTTATTCTGAAACTAGAGGGAGACCAGCTTATACTTTTTCTCAAAAAATAGCTTTTGAATTAAACATTTTTTATCAGTTTACCAAAGTCTAAACAGGTGTTTAATTTATAAAAGCAAAGCACTTATAATTCCTGATAAACACACCTTTTGTGTATTATCATATGTAATATTGTTGATTTTGTTGTAACAATTAGTTTTCAAATATCAATTTTAATTTTCGTTATTAGTTAAACATATTAACGATCAAACATAATTTTTGAATAACGTGATAATGATTGATAAGCAATTTAGGGGAGGGAGTATCAATGTTGCTGAGCGGACATATAAGTTCGGATGAAAGTTGAGAACATTCAATATTTAATAATTTATTTTAAATGGCATTATTAAGGGTGGTAGTCGATATAATTGGATTAACCTCTAAAAAAATCAGAAGCTGAGACTGAGCCATATTACTCTCTCTGTCCCATTTTAAACTGTAATTTAACCATTAATTTAGTTAAAACCTTTTAACGTTGACCATAAAATTGAATTGGTTTATAAGTATAAATACTATTGAGAAATACCTTGTTAGATTCTTTATGACATAATTTTTTTCTAAATATCAGATTTTCACAAATTTTGTTTATCATTAATGGAAATATATCAATGATCAAACATTTTTCAAATTAATTGGCTAAAGTTAAAGTGTACAAATTGAAACGGGACAAAGAAAGTACTGAGAAAACCAAATAAACCAAACTGAATTCATAATTTAGTTTTTGGTTGAAACGACTAAGTCGAGCAAACTAAATTACCTGTAATGAGAAAACAAATCCACCATTTTTTAAATTTCTTAACACAATTACTACCTAACTTTAAGATTTTAACTACAAAATTTTACATACACACCAATTCAATTAATTCACTTTAACACACGAAATGATATGAGAGTTTACTTCATTAAAATAAATAATTGAACAAGTACAAAACAAATTCAAAGATAAAACCCTTAGTAATATATTGTATATTTCAAGGAGTGTATATATTTTATTTATTTATATTATCAATTACCATTCAATATTTGGTTCGGGTTTAGTTTTGACTTTTAATATCCAAAACCAATTCATAAATCATACTCCCTACATATTGACACCAAGCCAACGGGCACATTTTTTTTGAAATGTAAAATTGGTGGAGTAAATTGTATTGAGAGAGTAAAAAATAAATTGAGTGGATGAAAATAATTAAAATTTTACCAAAAAAGAAGGCGCTAGTATTAAAAGATCAAACAAAAAAGGAAAGTGTGCCAATATTTAGACACCGGAAGGATTCGGTTGAATCAATTTGGACATTCTAAAATCGTACATTAATTTGGTTTTTGATTTTTTCCCTACCCCTAGGTATTAGAGCATTTCCAACCCTGGGGTCAGTTTGAAAAAAAAAGTTAGTAAACACGTCATATTGATGGATTTTTAAGCTAGAAAACATCTCCAATGGGGGAGTCACCATCATTCCTACGTGGATGAAATTATAAGTGACAATTTAAAATACAACTTCTGCATACGGAAGCCCATATTAAAGCCGTCACTTGCCAAAATATTAAATGCCAGTAATTTTTTATACTTTTAACCACTTTTCTCTCTAGATACAAAAGGTCATAGTGTTACCTACGCCTGCAAACAATGAATGTTATTAATTTTTTTGACCATTTTACTATTTTCAACAGGAGTCGGTCTCTTGAAAGACGGTCTTTCCATAAGTTATGGAAATACCAAGGTTTAAAGTGTAAAATAGAAGAAATTAAGATAAAATTTTCGGGTTGCATGAATCGAGTTCTAAACTTTATAACTATTACATGTTATATAATAAAATTTTAATGTTGCAACTAAGACCTTTTACCTTTTATTATTCTAATTAAATCCTGTCTTTCCATAAG
>JAUOBV010519273.1:0-17201 GCA_032360425.1 Rubia occidens | reverse complement strand
CTAGCAATCTTCCAACAAAAAGATATCAAAAGAGATGTTAAATGCCTCAGAAAATACATGCATTTGACGTCACATCACATCCGGTCCGCCTAATTCTGACTCCGAACGCAAAAGTTATGTTCAAAATCATACCGAACCTTTACAGCGATCCATCGCTTCTTCAATTTTCGCCGTCATTCGCCCTGCATCAGTCTCCTCCATCTCCGAAGAACTCGACCCTGAGTTCTCTTCAGGATAGAGAACCTCATCCTCATGTTACTCATAAATATCAGCCACGTTAAAAGTGTTGGAAATACTCATAGTATCAGGAAGAGCCACAACATAAGCATTATCAGTAATCTTTCGCAACACCTTAAATGGATCATACTTACGTGGTTTGAGCTTAATGTACGCACCAATTGGGAATCTCTTCTTACACAAGAATACCATGATGTCATCTCCTTCCTTGAAAACCTTGAGTCTCTTATACTTATCATCAGCCTCCTTATTCTTCTTCCCACTCACCTCCAAACGAGCCTTAACAGATTCCTTGGTCTCAACAATCTCCTTAGCCAAATTTTCCGCCGACTTACTAACTCTAGGAACCTTAGGAAACTCGACCAAATCCACCACATGCTTCGGAATAGTAGTATAAACAAGAGAAAATGGAGATTTCCCGTACCTGAATGCATTGCACTGTTATAAAAAAATTAGACCTGGGGCAAAACCAAATCCCACTGCTTCGGTTTCTCACCATAAACACTATGAATCATATTTTCCAACGTCATGTTCGTTACCTCAGTCTGCTTGTCAGTCCGGGGATGGGTTGTATAACTCTTATTCAAAGCAGTTCCAAACATCCGTCACAAGGTAATCCAAAAATGACTGATCAATTTTGTATCCATGTCTGAAGTAATGGATCTCGGAATTCCATGGAGACGCACAACTTCTCAAAAAAATAGCTTCGCAATATTGGATGCATCAGGAGTCTTCTTGAATGCAATAAAATACGACATCTTGGAAAACGTGTCCACCGCTACGAACACAGAATCTACACCACGTTGGGTCTGAGGCAAACCCAACACAAAATCCATAGAAAAATCTTTCCAAATATCTTCAGGAACAGGTAATGGCATATAAATACTAGTATTTTGAGACTGACCTTTAGAAACTTGACAGGCATAACACTTCTTGACAATGGTGCTCACGCCCCTCTTCAAATGTGGCCAATAATACCTCTCCTGTAAACTGGAAATCATCTTATCTACTAAGACCACCACCATGTAAATCCCAAATCAGTTTCTCCCTCAACGAAGAGTTAGGGATGCATAACTGATCTCATTTAAACAAATAGCCATCATGAACATGATAATCTGATCCATCAATGTTTCCCTCGTTGCACTTTGCCCATATCTCCTAAAATTCAGCATCTTCCTCATACATCTCCTTCAGATATTCAAAGCCAACTATCTCTTGTTCCAAAGTAATCAGCAAAGAAACCCTTCTACTCAAAGCATCGACCACTTTATTCGACTTTCCTGACTTATGCTGAATAATGAAAGGAAATTTTTGTAGAAAACTGACCCATCGAGCATGCATCTTATTAATAATCTTCTGGCTATGGAGAAACTTCAAATCCTGATGATTAGTGAACAAAATGAACTCCCTATGAATCAGGTAATGCTCACACTGTCTTAGAGCTCTAAATACTGCATAGAACTCCTGATCATAAGTACTCCACTTCTGCCGAGCCTCTGTCAGTTTCTCACTGAAAAACACCACTGGTCACTATTTCTGGGATAACACAGCTCCAATCCCTACGCCACTGGCATCATACTCTACTTCGAAAACCTTATCAAAGTCGGGCAAAGCTAAAACTGGAGCAGTACATAGCTTTTCCTTGATCAAGGCAAAACTTTGTTCCTGCTCAGGACCCCAACGCAATTTTCCCTTCTTCAAACACTCAGTCATGGGAGCAGTCACATAACTAAAAATCCAGAAAAATGCCTATAAAATGTAGCCATACCATGGAAACTACGTAACTCCATTACAAACCTAGGTGCTGGCCATTCGCGAATAGTACGCACCTTATCCTCGTCAACCTGAATTCCATCTTCACCAACAACGAAACCCAGAAAAAGCAACTTGTTGGTGCTGGACGTACACTTTTTGAGGTTAATGTACAACTGATTTTTGAGCAAACCCTGCAACACTTGCCTCAAATGCTCTAAATGCTCCTCTTTGGTTTACTATAAATCAGGATATCATCAAAGTAAATCACCAAAAAAGAACAAATGAAAGGGCGTGAAACCTGATTCATCAACCTCATAAAGATACTAGGGGTATTGGACAATCCGAAAGGCATCACCAATCACTCGTACAGTCCATCCTTGCTCTTGAAAGCCGTCTTCCAGTCATCTCTAAGCCGTATACAAATCTGATGATATCCACTCCGAAGATCAATCTTTGAAAACACTGTCGAACCCTCCAGCTCATCAAGCATGTCTTCCAATCGAGGAATCAAAAATCGATACTTGATAGTAATCTTGTTAATCGCCCTACTATCAACACACATCTGCCACTGATTTTCCTTCCTATGAACAAGAAGAACGGGAACCGCACAAAGAATCATACTCTCATGGATGAACCTTTTCTTCAGCAAGTCTTTAATCTGTTCCCTCAGAATCTCATTCACCTTTGGAATCACATGATAGTGTGGGAGGTTCGGCAAGCTAGATTCGGGTACCAAATCAATCTGATGTTGAATATCCCACATAGGAGGTAACTCACTTGGAAGCTCGTCACCAGTTAACTGCTTGAAATCCTCCGAAATTGCCTGCACTTCCACTAGAATCTGTGCCTCTTCCTTCTCAACACTCAGTAACCTCTTCATCACCACGGGATAAAAAAACCAGATTCAGCAACAGCCTCATCAACTTCATGTTCACCTCATGTCATAACCAGAAAATTCAACTGCTTATTTCTTGCGACACTGTCAAAATGATGAACAGGAGTAATAGCAATCTTATGCCCGCCCCATGCAAACAACATGACGTTGTCACGTTCCTTGTGCATAACATCATTATCAAACTGCCAAGGCCGCCCCAACAACACATGACACACATCTAAATCAAGTACATTACATATTACATTCTACTTGTAATGATTCCCAATTGAAATAGGAACACTACAAGTTAACGTCACCCTAACTTGATTACCCATACTAACCCAACCTAATGTATAAGATTTTTCATGAGGCTCGGTGGGTAATTTCAGATACTCAACTAATTTCACAGAAACAAGATTTTCGGAAATACCATTATCCACAATTAAATTACACAACTTATTATTAATCGAGCAGTGGGTTCTGAAGATATTCTTACGCTGCCCCTCATCCTTGGATGACAACAAAATCCACTTTAACACAATGCTGACTTTATGAGTTGTCTCATCTTCGGTGAATTCAGCTCGCATCCGCTTCATCATCCTCGTCATCCTCTTCTAGGAGATCCACGGTCCTCAATGGAAAAACATTCGACATGTGTCCCACACCACCACAACGAAAACATTTTTCACCACGTGGCTTAGAATATGGGTTAGGCTATCTTTGCACCGGTTTTCAGGCTGGAAAACCTTCTTGTCGTGCTCGCCACCTGAACCACTCCCACCAGCACGAAGATTAGACTGCTTCGTTACCACTATCTTCTCTTTACTCCTAGACGACTCGACATTGATTTGGGGCTGAAATTTTTGAACACCTGAATAGCTACTAGCTCCACCACGAGGGGAATTCTCCACCATCTCTGCCTCCATGGCCAATGTTTGAGCCTAAGTCACAATCCATACGGTATGTAACCCAATCTTCTCCTGAATTGAAGGTTTCAGGCCACTGATATACCTAGCCAATTTCTGATTCTCAGACTCACCAAGTTCATTGCATTCACCGTAACACATGAATTCCACCATGTATTCCTGAACTGACCTCCATCCTTGAGAGCATTCAATGTACAGCTTATACAAAATTTTCTCATAATCAGCGAGTAAAAATTGATCTAGCATCAACTGTTTCATTTTCCTCAAAGATCTGATTGGATTCTTATTCCACTTGCTCCTTGAGTCAGTCAGCCCGTCCCATCACACAGCAGCCGTGCTTTTCAACCTAACCGCGACCATCTTGACTTGCTTGTCCTCAGGAATTTCCATGACCTCAAAAAAATCAATCCACTTTGATCTGCCAATCCAGCAACTCCTCTACGCCCATGAGTCCATAAAAGAAGGGGATGTCAGCCTTAACCAAGTAATCAAGATTGTTCCGTTGATTTCCTTGGTTCATCACAGTTTCTATGTCGGTTAATTCATCATCCAAACTTGATAAATTATCGACAACGTTCTTCCCCCTCGTATTCCTCCTGAAGATCGCTCGCCATTGCTCAAAGCCTCCACATCCGTCGAAAATGCCTCCATCTGCCTACTCAATGCAGCCAATAATGCGATAATCGCACTCCCTTCCGCATTGGTTAATGGTTGATCACTCATCGTGAATCAATGGAAAAAGTCAGGGAACAGCATGCTCTGATACCAATTGACACAGTCAAAATATCAAAGAGATCCGCAAGAACGAATCTTGAAGAACAATTAAGGTTTGCAAGCACAAACCCCAGGTTTTGGTTCCGGAATCCACCAGAGAGAAAATAATCTCAAAAATAATATTATGAAACAATGAATAAAATATCCGAACATGAGGTCTTTAAATACTAAGAGGAAAAACTGGAAATAATAATAAAAAGGGAAATTTCGGAACTAATTTCCAAAATTAAAATAAAATCAAAAACATTTTTTTAAATGGTAAATTGCGATTTTGAGGCCTTAAATGACCTCAAATAGAAATTATAGCTATTGGCTTCATAATTGACTGGGACCCTGATTGTCTCGTCATGACAGTTCCAATGCATTAGACCTCGTCGAATTCTGACTCCGAACGCAAAAGTTAGGTTCAAAATCATACCGAACCTTTACGGCGATCCATCGCTTCTTCAATTTTCACCGCCATTCGCCCTGCATCACATACATGCACAATATGAAAATGGTTGTAACTTTTTAATAAATAGTTAACCCCTTACTTGACATTCCATACATAAACATAACTTAACTAATCAACGGTCAACACTTACTTGACTTTCCATATAGAAACATTAAAGAACTGGTTAGAACTTAACTAATCAATGGTCAACCCTTAATGACATTTCATAAATAAACACTACTGATACGTTCAAACTTAAATAATCAACGATCAACCCTTACTTCACCTTCCATACATAAACACGAAATGGTTAGAACTTAAATAATTAATGATCATCCCTTAATTGACTTTCCATAAATAAACACTAATGAAAATGTTAAAACTTAACTAATCAACGGTCAACCCTTAATTGACTTTTCATACATAAACACTAACAAAATGGTTAGAACTTAACTAATCAACAGTCGACCCTTACTTGACTTTCAATACATAAACACTAATGAAAAGGTTATAACTTAACTAATCAACAGTGAACACTTAATCAACTTTACATAAGAACCTCTCCAGCACGTCACAACAGCCATTTTCACCACTAAGTGCCTCTAGCAGCTCCCACCACCTCCAAAAACGCTCGCACCACCACCAAATGCCACCACCACCAACAACCACCACCACCCGACTCCGTATCAACAGACGCGCTACCAAACGCAGTGCTACCATACGTGTATTTTAGGTGTGTGGCTTGTAAGTTCAATTTTTAATTTGATTAGGTGTATTTAAGTGTGTTTGGTAAATTCGCTTAGATGTATTTTGTCAGTAAAATTTGGTGTATGCTGTAAATCCAATTTGGCTACTGTGAATTCAATTTTGTTAAACTGATTTGGCTGGAAAAGTGTTGGCCATTCTTGTTGAAAAAACTCCAATTGGTTTTGAATCACCAAAAGCATAATCGATGTCAATTCTGCATTCATTGTTTAAAAAAAATTAGATATAGAACGTGCGACGTCGCATGTCTGTCGATCATATTTTTTACTGCATTTTTTGTTTAGTTCGATGTCGCACTGTGTTCGATAATTTATTTGTTACCTTGGTTGCTTTCTAAAAAATTGAGGTAAAAAATACACTTTTACTCCGCCTACATTTACCTCAGTTTTTAGTGATAAAAATCGAGGTAAAAACCCCTCCATAACCTAGGTAAAAGTATTTTTTCTTGTAGTGTAACGAATAAAAATATGATTCCCCTGCTCCCATGTGACGTCGGTCACGGTTGCCTTTTCCTGTCGCACTGGCCAGTAGGATGACCGACATCGGACATTCAACAATGTTCTAGCGAAAATAATATTCTTGCTTAAAATCAACCTTAATTTATGCCTAATACTTCTCATTAGTTATACGTCACATTATGTGCACAATAATAACACTATACACTAAATAACATGTAATACAATCATCACAATTCATGAAAATATTCAATGTTTCCTTCATAAAAATGAATTCACACCATTTCACCAAAAGAACTGAAATTTTAACCTGTAATGGATGAAAACAACCTCAATTTGCATCTGGATATCTTCAACCATTTAGTAGTTGTAGTAGTTTGAAAGAAACAATTGGATGCATTTGATTGTACTCTTGTTCATTATTTAATACGGTGTGAATAGAAAGTTGGGGGAATGTGTTTTGGTGGGAGAGTTGGAGGAGATAGGAGGTGAAGGAGTTTTTTTTTGTCAATGCCTCAAAATAGGGTTTGGGGAAAATTTACCAAAAATTGGACGACCAAAATTTCATTTTCCCACTAAACCTTTTCAATTGACCGATGAGTACTCAACGTCAATTGCATCTCATTCAGGAATGAGAGGTTTGAGTGGCCCATGTCATCCCAACATCATAATATGGGCCAATAAGGTTATTATTTCGACATATGTAAGCCATCACACGTGGTATCAATTTTATCAATCAAACGTGCGATGTCGCATAGTTTCCAACACCCAATATAATTAGACCCAATTCAAGGTCTAAAGCCTCAAACTTTACTCGCATTAGGTCAATAATGGCTTGACTTCTTTTGTAAACTAACGTAGATGCCAAAAGCTTCAAACTTTACTCGTGTTAGGTCAACCGTTTGCCTTCTTTTGTAAACTGACATAGATGTCAAAGGGTTTGAACTTTACGCGTGTTAGGTCAACCGTGGCTTGACTTCTTTTGTAAAGTGACATAGATGCCAAAAGGTTTGACCTTTACTCGTGTTAGGTCAACCCAGTAGGTCAACATGAGTTGACTTCTTTTGTAAACTGATATAGATGCTAAAAGGTTCGATCATTACTCGTGTTAGGTCAACCGTTATCTAACTTCTTTTGTAAACTGGCATAATGCCAAAAGGCTTGAACTCTACTTGTGTTAGGTCAACCATGACTTGACTTCTTTTGTAAACTAATATAGATGCAAAAAGGTTCAACCTTTACTCGTGCTAGGTCAATCGTGGCTTAACTTCTTTTGTAAGGTGACATAGATGCCAAAAGATTTGAACTTTAGTTGTTTTAGGTGATCCGTGGCTTGACCTCTTTTTTAAGCTAACGTAGATGCTAAAAGGTTTGAACTTTAGTTGTGTTAGGTCATCCGTGGCTTGACTTTTTTTGTAAACTTACATAGATGCAAAAAGGTTTGACCTTTACTCATGTTTGGTCAATAGTGGATTGACTTCTTTTGTAAACCGACATAAATGCCAAGAGGTTTGAATTTTACTCGTGTTACGTCAACTGTGGCTTAACTTCTTTTGTAAACTGACATTGATGCCAAAAGGTTCGAACTTTACTCGTGTTAGGTCAAATATGATTTGATTTATTTTGTAAAATGACATAGATGCCAAAAGGTTTGACTTATTACTTATTTTAGTTGAATCATGACTTGATTTCTTTTGTGAACAGAAATATATTCCAAAAGATTCGAACTTTACTAGTGTTACTTCAACCGTGGCTTAACTTCTTTTGTAAACTAACATAAATGCCAAAGGGTTTAACCTTTAGGTACTCGTGTAAGCTAGATCTACCGTGGCTTGAATTATATTGTAAACCTACATACATAGATTGACGCCAAAGTTTCAATCTTTAATTACTTGTTATACGCCAACCTTTAATGGACATCAAATATAAAATGAGGATTGACCTATTTAAATATTCATTTCCGTAGTGAAAATAATAATTATATAAGCCAGAAATAGAGTAGGGCTTATTCAATGGGCTAATTTATTATACAAGTGGGCCAAAAAAATTGCCTCGCATTGACTATGGCCGACGTTGTTCATGTAATAGAATCATGTCGGTCAAACCAACGTCGCATATACGTCATTGATTTTCACATGATTCAAAATGACGTTCTTTCATGATGTGTGTGTGTGTGTATATATATATGTATAGAGAGAGAGGGGCAAACCTCAAAATTTGTTCAAACTGTTCTTTTTCCCCACATAATCCAAAAACCTACCACCTATTCTCCTTTCCCTCATTAATCTTGCTCACAGATTTGAAGAGGTATGTTTGTGTAAATTGTTTATATTCAATCTGAATCATGTTGGGGAATTAAGTATGTTGGGGTGAATGGCCAATTAAATTTTGACATGTGGTAAGTGAGTTAATTTTATGTATTTTTCCATTTTTATTCACTCACTTACCACTTGTCAAAATTTATTTGGTCCATCATTCCAACATACTCAATTGTCCAACATAAAAAAATTCTGCTGAATTACTTCCTTGTTATAGTATTTTTTTTGTTAAATTGTAGTCCCTATGTCTCATCTCTATTTGCATAACAATCATTATTACGTTGTTCAAAAAACATGTTTGAATCTTAATATGTATATCTACATGTAATAATGACAAATAAAAAGTTAATATTAGAAATTACTGGTTGTGAGGAATTGAACAATATCATATACGATAATAATGTTGTTCATATATCTATTCAAATGTGCAATTAAACTTTGATACAGAATAGTGTCATACAAGTAGAAGTGTAAATAAAGTTGGGACGGAGAGAGTAGTTGTAATTGGTATGGAATCGAAATTTGTGTAGTTTGTTTATTTTTTATGTCAAGTTCCCATTTTTATTGTTGTTTGATGACAATATTCGTGTTTTATGTTGTTATGTATGTTAGATTTGTTGTTATATATCAATATGTTCGATTAGAATTTCCCATTAGATGCAGCGTTGGTGACCATCGGTCAACACTTGGTGTTATCGACTTGTAATCGACATCGGCTATTTGTGTTGGACATTCATAGTGGTTTAGTATTTTATTTTGAATGCAAAGTCGGTCACCAATCAAATGTGGTGTCGTTAGAACCAATTGCTGACCAATGTTGTTTGTAAGTGTTGGTCATCAATCTGTTTTGGGCAGACATAGGTGGGATTTTTGTCATATGTTGTCGGTATATTCGATAGAAGTTGTGAACTGTGGTCGAGGTCGCACGTTTTCAGTTCTTGTGCAGATCTCAATGCCTTATCGTATTTTTTAAAAAAATTCAATTAATTCCGTTTGTTTATTTCTTCACTATGGAATTCAGGAGTCATGACTGACAATGGTGAATCCAATCGTGCCAAGTTTGAGGTGAGCAATTTATGTTTATTTGCTACATTTATTTTTATTAAGGTACTTTTGCAAAATTATTAATTTCCTTATTTTCTATAGTTTTTAGGGAAACAGGCAGCATGTTACTCGACGCAGTTATAGATGTACAGAACTATACCATATCATTTAATCGTTCATGTTTCAGATGCATCTTATTGCAACAAAACTCTGGGATAAATCCCACTATATTAAGTCCTACCTAATACACGTAATTTATGTTTCGTTTTAACACTTATTTTTATGTTAATCATTCCATACTAACTATATTTTTTGTTTATGATCTAGTACATCCCGAGGAACATAGTGGCATGCCTAACTAGTGAGAAGACCCACATTGTGTTGAGGTGCAATGGATCCAAGTGGTACATAAGCTATTCGGGAAGCAAAAAGATCAAGGCTCTGTCCCCAGAGGATTTTTGACAGTTTCTTATTGAAATTGTATTGTCTATTGGGGATGCGGTATTCTTTGAGTTACTTGATGCTACTGCCTGTCACATATTGTTCAAGGTCGTGATTGGGAATGGAACGTGCCGTTGAATTTTTCTGCTTCGGAGTATTTTGATGTAGGATCGGAATAAAAAAACATTGTTTTTTTAGAATATTTATTTTTCAATGGAGTAATGTGAAATTTCGTACAATAATGATTCGGCTAATATAATATGTATCAGTTTTCTCATTTTTAATCTCTGCTATTGAAAACTGTATTTTTCAGTTGCTTTCAAAGACAATTAAATCAGAATCTAATATGAATAAAAAAACCACATTTTCAAATAATAAAATAAATTTTTAACCACATTTTTTCAAACAATTTTCTCGAACAACAACCTACACAAGCCCCCATGGCATATGACATCGGTAATACCGACATAAAATGCGAAGTCGGCCATTTGATAATACAACATTGGCGACATCTCATACCATTCGGCAACTTCATTTACTTTGATTTCATAATTTATTACTTTTGGGTAAAAAATTACCAAGGTAAAGAACTGACCTCGGTTATTTTTAAACCTGAATTTAAAAAAAAATCCTTTTACTCTATTTTCAAACAAAACCGAGGTAAAAACACCTTTAACCTCAGTTATTTAAAAAAAATTAAAAATTTCGAGGAAAAAAATTGAAGTTAAAAGTCATTTTTCTTGTAGTGAATGCTCCTTAATATTAAAAAAACACTATCTTGAAGATAATCGGAAAAAAAATTCCGCGAGAAATAATTTTGGTGAAGATGTGTGTATGTTGTAACCTAGAAAAGACATGAGAAGAAAATTTTATTGAGAATGTCTAAAGAGGTAATTTTTTTAAAAAGATTAGATAAATGACTTGATTGCAAAATGGAATATATTTCGTAATTAACTGAATTTTAGGGGTTGGCGTAAATAACAAATTTCCCTTTCCCTTTTCCTTTTAAATTTCCATTTTCATATTGGTAATCCGCCTCTTTGTTTTCTCTGCCTTATTCTTTTCACCGCCACTACGCCACCATTATTCCCCCAATTCACCACGTATTTCCGTTGCTTTGCTGGCATGTTTTCACTATTGTTCTCAGTCATTTTCTACTGGAATTTTCCTCCACTATTTGGCATATTTTCTTCATCACTGTAACCTTTGTTTCAAGTTCGTCGCGATAGTTAGATTCAAAATTTTCACCGTCGTTGTTTCTTCTCGTTGTTGTCAATTTGAGGTTAGTTGTTTGTTTATTTCATGTACTAATTGATTATTAGGGTTTTTATACTTTTTAATTGATTTTATGTTTAGGTTATGTTAACGACGAAACAGTGCTCTTGCAGAGGCGGTGATCCTTCAGTTGTTAGATATTTTCGTCAAAGGAGAAGAAGTATTGTAGATAAGCCTGAGAGTTCGTATGGTATTTTAATAGTTCTCCTTTTGAATTTGTATTTGGAGTCTGACCTGCACCCCGCGGGGTCGTTCAGAACCTTGCGAGAGAGCTTAACCCATGGGATGCATTTCAAATATAAGAATATGTAATTGTTGCTCTCGTACTCACTACTAACTATAATAAAGTAGCTAGCGGCAAGTCCGGGGTCGTCCACGGAGATACTAGAATTTAAAAGTTAGCTTTACACAACCCACAATCGGGTGTCACTCAGATTGTGTATTTGGAACAAGTAGTGCTTCATACAAATAATTAAAGGCTTTCTTAGTATACTATTCTTAGTTATGATGATGATACTATACTATTCTTGAATGCAACTAAGACATCTCTGACAAGATTAAAGGCTTTCCGAGTAGTTTTGAAAAATACCTCAGGGATAAAAATAAATTTAAGGTTTCTAACTCTATCTTTAAGTTCAAAGTGTCAATATAACCATGTAAAATCAAAAAATTACCAAACTAACCCTAACTTTATAATGAATTGTGCCGATATAACCTTCTGACCAAATTCCAACGTTGACTAACCTATTTGGTCGTTGATTGGGCAAAAAACACAAATTTACCCTTATGCATTTCAACTCAATTTCCTCTATTTTACCCTCGTCTTTCCGCCAGCCACCATCGTTGCTTCCGCTAACCACCACCCGTCAACCCCTCCGCCACCACCACTGCCACCGCCTACCACCACCACTGTCGTCGCTTTCCACCACCCCACCAAATCAGATGAGAAAAATGAATCACAGACCACAACAAATCAAACCAAAAATCAATAAAAACATCCAAATCTCAAAAATAAAAACATGGCGAATTGCAACAGGCCGGCGGGAGCATGTGCCGCTGCCATGGGTAGCCTGAACAATAAGTCAAAAATTGTAAATGGTAAAACCCTATTGGGACTTGTAATGGAAAAACCACAGGCAGCTCAACCATGTCATCTCCGTCGCTGATGATTCACGCTACCATTAGCCACACCAACACCAATTAGTCTCTATCGCTGATTATTAGCGCCGCCTTCAGTCACACCAAAGCCGTCAGGTCTCCACCGATGACGATTCACAGTGGATAATTCACAGTCACACCAACCCGATCAGGTCTTCCCTGGTGATAAATCATAGGGGATGATTCACAAACACACCAACTCTCTGCTGATGATTCGCAGTCCCACCATCGAGGTTATTGCCAACGATAATTAACAGTAACACCAATAAGTTATCAGTCGTATGGAATAAGAAAAGGTGTCTGATATACCTCAGTCCCCAAAAGAAAAGTTTGGAAGAAGAAAATGGGAGGTCTATGTCTTTTTATTTGCTTTTTTTATTTTTTTAATCTAGGGACAAAATGGTCATTTCCTAAATTTCTAACCAAAATTCTCTTTGAAAATCAAAGTCAATGCATCCCATTGTTACATTGGCAGATACTTCATTAAGTTAGGGTTAGTTTGACACTTTATGATTTTACAGTGTTATATTGGCACTTTCAACCTAAAGTCAGGGTTATTTTAACACTTTACTTTACATTTTGATAAGAGTAATTTCTTTCTGAGCAAACATACTACTTAGGCCCGGTGACATCTGGTTAGGAAAACTACATTTTCACCTACCTTGGATGACCAACTTTCACAGGAAGAAAAAAGATTATCCATTTTTAGCCTCTATTAGAAACATTGGACAAAAAACTTTCAGATTGGAAAAATAGCTGGCTAAGCATGGGTGGTAGGTTATTTTTGATCAAAATTGTAATGCTTCCATCCCTCAACACCTTTGGGTTGTTATGGATCCCCCTAAGGCAGATTTAAAATTGGTGAAAAGAAAAATCACGAAGTTCTTTTGGGGGGAAACAAAATTTGGAAAAAAAGCGTGGATCAGCATTGATAAGATGTATTTCTTGCTGAACCAAAATGGACTGGGATTCAGAAGATTCAAGGACATAATTGATACATTCTCCATAAAATTATGGCAGAAGTTTCAACTAGGGATCACACCCTGGGATCAATTTTTATGGTCATCACCCCAGACTCAGAGAAATTATCAAATCTGGAAAAAAAGACCTAATTGCTCAAGCTAATACAAGAGTTCTTCATGGAAATAGGCTTGCCAATTTTTTTTACATCGAACTGGACTGGACTGAGACCAATTGCAACTATATCCATACGGATGCCATCCCTCCGCGGCTCACTATTGTAGATTTCATTGAGCATGAACATGTTTACTTGCCTTACTTATCAAATCTTCCACCTGACATATTAATTTTCTTGCAGGTAGCTTATATGGCAAAAATCTACCACAAGGGAGTTCACTTTTAAGCCCGCAAACAATGAAATTACTTAACAAATAAAGAATATGAGGGCTTTAACACAAGTTTGGATACAAGAATACAAAAAAAAAGGTTTCAGTTTTTGTCTGGAAATCGGTGAATGTTATTTTTCCCTTTGATGATATACTTGTTTTCTCTAAGATAGTGCTTGCATCAAAATGACCAATGTGTTTTAACTATGATACTATGTCTCATTTTTTCAATTCGTGTGAATTGATGTTCAGATTTGGGACTAGATGAACTCCAATTTAGGTCTTAGGCCTCCCCATTTTAATTCCATCTTTAAAAGATTCACTTTATACTGGACGTTTAAGGGTACTTCCAGAATCTTTTCAGCCATATTATCGATTACCCCATCGTTAGATTGTTGGAACCTCTGGAAGGTTAGAAATAACTTGGGTTTTTACAATATAAATCCCCAGCCCTTAACCGTTCTGAACTGAGTCAAAGAGGACCTGTTTTGGCTTTTTATAACAGACCAATTTATAGCAATAAGTGTAAGACAATCAATAGCACCATATGGATCTAATTCCTAAGCCAAGACCACCACCAAAACCAAAAATTATTGTTATTTCATAGAATAAACCACAATCTGTAAAGATTAATATTGAAGATTGAAGTTTCATGGAATAATAAGGATCCTTACTTTGAGATTGGGTTAGTGGCTAGAAATAGAAAAGGAAAATTGATAAGGGCTTGTGCTAAAACTTTAAAAGCTAAATCTAGCTTGCATGCCGAACTACTTGCACTGCTGGAAGGTTATAAAATTGCAGAAACTTTGTCCATTAGTTCATATTCACTTGAGACTAATTGTATCCTATCTTTAAATGTTATAAGATCACCCCTCAAAGCTCTATGACCCTTTATGATTGCATACAATCTGAACTACCTACTTGTGGATACACATATCTAATGCACCCTTAGACAAGGGAATATGGTGGCGGATAGGCTGGCTAAAGTAATGAAAAAGGATGCTATGACTTCAACTTTGTTCTTTTTTAAAGACCTGGATCTGAGAACTCAAGGGTTGATTAACTTAGAATTTCTGTCCCAGTATTGAGAGTGGATAGTTTTGCCTCTTTATATAGTTGAATGAATACTAATTAGGCTTTTGTTTATTTTGTGCAGATTAACACCCATAAGTAAAATCAGAAAAAGGTGCAAAAAAGAGCAATGACAAAGGCAGTACAAGGTTTGGAATTGAACAAGGTAGTACAAGGAACTACAAGACCGTACAAGGAACTACAAGACCAACATCAAAGGCTCAGGACTTATCACGTTCAAATGCAGAATCCCCACTCCAATTTTTGGATGAAAACAAACATGAGCTATTATTTTCACTCTTAAATTTACTTTCAAAATAGTTATGAAAATATTGCGGGTCTTTCCATTTCAATTTCAATAACACAGGGGGTGTAGGTGAATCAAACGGAATCATCTACAATATTTTTTTTCTATGTATCATCATCTGCTTGGTTCAGCAAATGTTTTGCCTTTTGTAATCGTTTAGGTATCTTGAGCCTCTTTTGGGGGAGGTTATTATTTCAACTCTTATTAATCAGAAAATCTTAGGACATGTGGCATGTACATAAGCTTATGGACATGCCAGGGATTATGATGCAAAATAAGGTTTTTTTTTGTAATTAATGAAAATTAATTTTTTTGTTGTAATTTAAAGCGGGGTTTCTATTTCCAGCCTATCTTCTTCTCTCTCTGCAATATTGGTCTCTTTTTCTACAGCGAATTCACTCTTATATCTGGCTATTTCTCCGCTTCTTCTCCGTTTCTCCATCGTCTCTTCTCAGTTTCTCCAGCGATTTCATGTTTCTTCACCTCTTCTTTTTTCTTCCGCTTCTTCTCTCCCATTCTTTGGCCGCTCAATTCTCCGATTCTTCTCTCCCATTCTTTGGCCGCTCAATTCTCTGATTCTTCTCCGACGTCACTATGTTGTTTCTTCATTGCTTGTTCATTGTTTGCAGGATGAGGTATGTGTTATATCTAGGGTTTATTTTTGACAGTATTATTACACAATTGTTGTTCAACTTTTCAGATTTAGTATGTTCTTTGTTTTGTTGAGCATTAGATAAACATCGCTTAGAGTGTTTTGAGTTTCTACGTGTATTTTTTCTGTGATCTGATTTTGAATTATCATCTCGTTGTTACAACAAACTTGTTGATTGTTCGTATTGAATTACAAGCTGCATTTGTTTACTTATACGTTGTCGCTATTATTATCTAGCGTGTACCTGTTAGTTGTACTGTGAATGACCCTTTTTGTTGATTGTTCATTTTGAATTCTGAGTTGCATCTTTTTACTTATATGTTGCACATGTTAGTATTCAATGTGTACTTGTTAGTTGTACTGTCTATGACCTTTCGTTTTCATTTGTTGTTAATTGTACGTTTTGAATAATGAGTTGCATCTATTAGTATCCCATTTGTACTTGTTAGTTGTGTTATGTATGAATATGTATATATTTTTTTAAATGTTGTTGGTTGTTCCTTTTGAATTAGGAACTTCATTTGTTTACTTATATATTGCACCTGTTAGAATCCAGTATGTACTGTTTTATTGTGTTTGAATTTTATTTTCATCGTTGATTATTGTTCGTTTTGAATTAGAAATTGTACCTGTTTGATTATATGCTGCAACTGTTAATATCCAATGTGTATGAATTTTTGCAGGAGTTTGATCTAAACTTTTTTTGTTTTAAGTTTTAAGGAATCGAACGACATTGAACATTGGACTCCAGAAGACGTTTCGACACGAGGATAATTCATATGAAGATGACACTGAACTTTGAGGATTTAAAGATGATCCCCTTGTGAAAATTAATAATTGATTCATTGTATTAGAGACTGTTATTTAATCTAGATATGAATACTGTTGTATTGATAAGTTCCCTAATAAAATATTTCTGTCACTAGCACTTTATCTTCCATTTTGTTTAGATGTTGAGAGCCCCTCTCGTGTTTGAAATTAACAGAATTTGCATGTTTTTTTATACAAAGTATGCAATGCTTTACACGTGTTGCTTTCATGCCGTCAATACTTTCTGTGGCCTCTCTTCGATTTAAATCAAGGAAATATGCTCATGTTTTTTAAAACAAACACATGTTTTAATGTAGTTAGTATATATTGTAAGGTATTAAATGCAGTACATATGAAAATTTTAAAAACTACAAAATTATGTGACCTACGTTGTTGTATACTATAAAAGAGTATTAGTTGTGGGATAACATATGCATGTTTTAACAAAATATAAACAATTCATAAGGTAACTTATGCACCACTTCATGACAAAGTTTTGCTATTCATAAAAGGAATTGATAATTCTAAATCATATGCGTGTTTTTATTTAAACAATACAT
>JAUOBV010518168.1:0-11375 GCA_032360425.1 Rubia occidens | reverse complement strand
CATCAGTTGGTTGTCATCTTCAGCCAACTCGAATCTATCTTTTTAAAAAATATCATATTCAGCAGGTGGGTTTGTTTGGAAAAATTGGGGGTCTATGACGAGCACGAGCTTCCTTAGGATTTTTCTTGGGTGACTTTTGAACTCTGGATCAAACATCAACTACGAATTCGAAGATTTGCTCATAAACAAATATGTAATTGAGATCAATTGAAAAAAGAAAATCAAAACTAACCACCGTTCCGACGCCAATTTGGTGTGCTGTTAGGCCACCAAATAATTCATGGAATATGCTAAGAATTACTCTAGCATAGTGATAAGCAAGGTCGATCCCACAAAGAATGGTGTAATTAAAATTAAAATTTCTAAAGATCAAAGTTAGTGTAGCGACATGCTTAAAAGAGTAATTTTATCAACTAAAAGCAATTAATAAAACTATGAAGATATTATCAAATAAAGAAATAGTTCAGCATTAGAATAAATCCTCACTAGTTTGACCACATCCTTGGAGCAATAATAAATTATTATCTATTTCGCTGAACTACCCCAATTATTTCTTAATTTGTCCATAGCCTCCAAGTATTTGTTGAACTAGCTATTTCTCTAATCGGACTACATCTAGCAAGTATTCCCTACCTCTGTTACGACGGGTAGGGAAGTAATAGTTATCTACCCACATATTCGCAAGTAATAGTTATCTACCCAATTATTCCTTACCTCCGTTACGACGGGTTGTTGTTTTTACGGAAGCTTGCTACTTATTAACCCTTGCGACCAATTACAGATTGGTGGAATTAATTGGCACTATCTCAATTAAAATCAAGTTGATAGGCTCAAATAAAAAAAAGAATAAATTATGTTCAGAACAATCAAGAACTCTCATATAAAATCAATTAGGCCTCACAGATTTATCGAACTAGTGATTCAGTATTCTATGCTGAATAAACTACTCATATTCATTAACCTAAACAATAAATAATATAAAAGTAAAACATAAATAATCCAAATAAATGACAATGACATTAAAAGGGCAAACCATGGCTTTATGCAAGGGCAGCTAAACACTCAAACTCAATAATGTTGAATAATGTTTGCATGTTGCCACTGAAAATCAAGAAACCAAAGTAGTAATTAATTGCATTAAAGTCTAAAACTAAATCCTTGTCCCTCTGTTGTCATGTTGTCACCAGGAGTTCCTCTCCTATTTGTACCCATAAAAAGTAACTTCAGGAAGGGACAATAAATAAGTTTTAATAAGCTTTAACAAAACTTACTTTAATAGCTTCTTAAAGAAACTTTAATAAGAACTCTTCTAAATGAAGTATTGAACTCAAAACTGAGGGTTACGAATTTGGACCGGGATAAGAAGTGCTAAAGGATTTCTCCACATAGGACGGACCCATAACCCAAAACAAATCTCTTGTTATTTACTTTTGCCTCAATATTTCAACAATTCTGCTTTTAGTTCCTTTCCTTCATCTCTTGAATAATGTCTTATAAAATAAGAACATTTTCCATTGGAGGACATTCCCTTTAAAAAAAATCTTAATCTGGAAATCCCAGTGGAAAAAACCGTTAGTTAAGGGTGAGAAATTACAATGTATAGCTCCATCTCAAATTCATCATACTCATGAATTCTCACACCAAAAACACCTCAAGTGCAAATTATATCAATAAAATCACATTAATCCCATAAAAATTGAACAAAATACAACACATATCACCAACCATTCTAGATAAAACACTTCCTCAATCACATCATCCTTGGTAACTTTGATACCTCCTTCTTAATTGTTACTAATCTTTCGCGGGTAAAAACCCTTATCTTCTGCTTGATCGCTTGAGAATGGGGTCAACTCTGAGTTTGTGCACCACCAAATGTGTATGGACCCCCCTCTTAAGTCAGACACATGTGAAGAAAAGATATATACACATTCATCAAGAAAAAGTTAGAGTTACCGCTTCACCTAGGTGGACATAGCTTTACTATTGACAGTATTAGATGATCGGAAGAGAATCTGTTCAACATATATGGTTGTGACATTGATTTCCTCCCTATGGATTGTGGTGACCTCTTTCATCTTATTGAGCTTTTTCAAGACCGCTAATATGTAACTCTCGGCCATTGCTTGGTTTCCTCTCACCAAAGCAATGTTGTTGGTGGTTGGGAATTTCATCACCAAATGGTATGGTGACAAGATGAATTAACTTTATTTATCCAGAGTAAAACAAGGATTACATTAAAGGGTGATGGGTCATTCACAAAATCAAAGTTATGGAAAATTATCTTGTTTCCTTGATTATTTATAATCATCACTGATATAATGTAAAATCCACGAAAAAATGTTGTTGTGTGTGTTGATATGTACAATGAGTACAAATAGTATACAAAATAGATACAAATATGGAACATGACATTTACAAAACCAATCAGAAAGGATATTCCTTTCCGATCCTGATTCTAAATCAATTATATCTCTATTACCCCACTCAAGTGAAGCGTGGACTGATCACAATGCAAAATTTGGAACCTAAGAACTCGAGCTGAGGACGAGGCAACCCCTTTGTAAAGATGTCAGCAAGCTGCAAGTCCGTAGAAACATGAACAACATTGAGTTTGCAAGAAGACACCATCTCACACAGATAATGATAATAAATATCAATGTGCTTTGCTCCCTTATGTTAAACTGGATTATGAGTAAGAAAGAGAGCATTGTTACTATCACACAGCAAAACAGAAGGCGCAAAAGTCGATAAACGTAAGTCCCGAAAGAGATTCATCAACCAAGCTAGTCTGCAACATTGTTCGCCATAGCACGGTATTCTGATTTTGAACTAGAATGAGAAACTTTAGGTCGCTTCTTAGCACTCCAAAAAACCAAGTTGCCACTAAGGAAAATGGCATAACTATATGTACACCTAAGAGTCTTAATGCAACGAGCCCAATCAGTATCAAAATAACCCAGAACTAGTAAAGCGGACAAATTTTTGTGAAACTGAAGACCTTAGTGGAGAGTACCACGCACATAGTGCAAAATTCGAGTAACAGCTTGGAAATGGTCATCAGTAGAAGCCTGCATGCACTGACTGGTCGTGTTCACAACGTAGGATAAATCGGAAAGTGTAATCGACAGATATTGAAGTGCACCAACCATAGACCGATAAAGTGTGGGGTTTCCAAATGGCTCACTGGAAGAGCTAACAAGCTGCGAAACAACCACAAAAGGAATGGTAACAAGCACGGAATCCTGTATCTCAGTATGAAATAAAATATCCTTGGCATATCTGGCCTGACCAAGGAACACACCGTCGGAAGTACAAACAACCCCAAACCCAAAAAATACTGTAGAGTGCTCAGATCGGTAATCTTGAATTCCCAATTAACTTGATCAATAATTTTTTGAAAGAGACGACCAATATTCCAAGTAAGAATAATGCCATCAACATAAACAAATAATTAGAGCAAAGAGGTACCCTGTGAAAATACAAACAAAGATGTATCAGAGGAACTGCATACAAAACCCAGGCCAAACAAAAAGGAGCTAAAACGATGAAACCAAGCACGAGGAGCTTGCTTCAATCCATGAATTATCTTGCATGGACGACAAACAAAATCATGACGTATTGGGTCTTTGTATCTAACAGGCTACTCCATATAAATCGGAGAGTCAAAAACACCATTTAAAAATTCATTCTTAGCATCCAACTGTCGTAAGGGCCAATTGGGAGTAACAGCCAGAGATAAAACAGTACAAATAGTAGAAGCCTTCACAACGGGACTAAATGTATGATCATAATAAAAGCCAAGTAATTATGAGAAATCATGAGCAATTAACCTTTCTTTATGCTTTTCTAGGGAGTCATCAACCTTATAATTTAAACAATAAACCTATTTGGAACCAAAAACATTTGCATTTGATGGACGAGGAACCAAATCCCACAACTGCTGAGTGCAAAAAGCATTAATCTCAGAGTCCATGATAGCAACCCATTCAGGATCCTTGATGGCCGAGCAATGACTCCAAGGATCGGTCTTAGTAAATAAATCACTCAGTAAACCAGAATTAGCATAGTCAGAAAAAAAATCCTTGTGCCTGAGAGAGCCAGTGCAAGATCGAGTAGTCATTGGATGACGAGAAGAAGAACCTGATGCCGGAGATGGCACAGATCTCGAGGCAGGTGAGAAACCTATTGGTAATGGCAGCGATGGCACTGGCAATGAGAGAGGTATGTGAGAAGTAGCAGGCGGCGGCTGGAGCCACGACATAGGTTGCGGGTGGCGCAATTGGCCGGCGTGTGCTGCACGCATTGACGGTGAGCTGGGCAAGTGTGGTGGCACGTGAGGCGCATACGATGACGGAGCTCGTGGCGGACTGAGTTGCTAAAAATATAGATAATTATCACATAAACCCTGTGCTCCTAGTATAGACTGTAAATCAGAATTTTCCAAAACAATGGGCAATTTGGCTAGTGAAGATGGCTCAAAACACCTTCGAAGGCACATATGAAGGATCCAAAAAAGCAGAAACATCAAGTGAAGGAAAATCAGTAGTAGTACCAGTATGGGTAGCTGGAAAAAAGCATTTCATCAAACCGAGCATGACGAGTGATGTGCTCCTTCTTTGTAAGAGGATCAAATAGTGATAACCCTTGTCATGTGAACTATAACTAAAAAATATACAAGATATACTCTAAGGCACTAATTTATGCACAATGTAAGGCCTTAAAATGCAAAAACTCGTCAACCAAATGGATGAAAGTTGGAGTAGTCAGGAGAACTACCAAAAATAACAGAGAGCGGAGACTAACCAGATAAAACTGGAGTAGGCTGTCTGTTGATGATCAAATATAGACTGCTGCAAAAAATGCATCATACCAAAAGGAATGATGAAGGCCAGAATTAAAGAGCACCAATAGACCTGTCTGATTGATATGGCGATTCTTCCTCTCTGCGGACCATTTTGCTCTGTAGTGTAAGGACAAGAAACCTGGTGATGAATGCCCTTAGACGTAAAATGAGATTGCATGTGATGATTCAGAAACTCAGTTCCACTATCATTCTGAAATACTTTAATGTTGGTAGAAAATAGATTCTTAACCAGAGCCTCAAGAAGCATATAAGCCTCTACAAAATCAGACTTTTGTAGTAGAGGATATAACCATGTAAACCAAGAAAAATCATCCAAAAAAATGACATAATAAAGGTACCCGGAATGAGAGACAATATGTGAGGGTCCCCAAAGAACGCAATGAAATAAATCAAGTATGTGTGGTGCGCATTTTAAATTATCATTAAAAGATAGACGCTTTCCTTTAGCCATCTCACAAGAAGAACATAAATGAGGCTTAGGCAGCAAACTAGTAACATATAAATTACCAGTTCTACTTAAAGATGAAATAACAGAAAAAGGAATATATCCTAAACGACTATGTCATAGCTCAAATGAGGTCTTGGCTTTATTTAAATTAACAAAAAAGCTAAAGCAGCACCACTATAATCTAAAATATAGAGACCCCTCTCACTATGTCCTCGGCCCATTAGCTCCTTGGTAACCTTGTTCTGGACAGTGAAAGAATTGTCATCAAAACAAACAACAACATTTAGATCTCAGGTTAACTTGGCAATAGACAGTAAATTCTTGGTAATATTCAAAACAACCAAGACCTCAGATAAAGTAAGAGAATCGGAAATCCAGGAATCGCTAGTGGCTGAAATATGCCAAGAAGAACCATTGCCAAAATAAACAGGACAATTACCGTTATAAGAAACAACGTTGTTCAAGTTGGAAGCCAAAATAGTCATGTGATTGGTAGCTCCAGAATCCATATACCAATCACAAGCATCATTGTATTGCTGAAATTGCCGTGGCTGAGCTGTATCTCTGGAATTTTCAATGTCATCGTGAGATAACCAGGATGATGAAACCACAGTTAGACATACGCGTCACCACCACGACCACCCTGTGAAGCTTGGCCGCTACCACCTGGAGCTGGTGATCAGCCAGAGCTTCTTCCAATGCCGCCCCTGCTATGCCAATTTTTGCAGCCTCCTTTGTCGTGGGCTATTTGTCCAGATGCTTGCTGAGAGGCAGAAAAAGCAGCAGGTATGGTCCAGAAGCAGAAGTCAATCAAGGTTTGAGAGAATACTCTAAAGCATCGGCATCAACCACAATAGTAAACAACTCCGGTGGAAAATTGGTGATCATCTTTGCTGATGAAAACTGAGAAAACTTATCAATCAAACCACAAAAAAATGACATAACAATATCATCGTCAAAGAGTGTCACCAATAACACGCAATTCATCAAGAAATGCCTTAAAGTGAGAGTAATAGACCTGAACAGATTGATCATCCTGCCGAATGTCGTACAGGAAATCACGAAGATGAAGACGACGAGCATGAGAACTGTTATAATATTTAGTAGCCAAAGCATCCCTTACCTGAGCAGCAGTGATCATACCATCAACTACTGACATTGCAGATGGAGTAAGAAATGAAAATACCAATGTTTGAATTAGTTTATCTGATTGAATCCAAGCATCATAAGTTTCTTTAGAAGCTTTGGAGGATTCAACACCTTCAGAATTCTCGTTGGAGGATCCCTTAGAAACTGAATCAGTTGGTGGATCTGGGCATGGTGTACATCCATCAACAAAACCAATTAACTTTGTAGAACGTAAAAGAGAAGTAACCCGAGTACACCAGTAAGAGTAGTTGGAACCATCAAGTTTGATGGTGATGGAGCTAATCAACGAAGGAAGCGAATATGACGTCATCAGGAACGAACAGGAATAAATCCAAGCACAAAAGAAAAATCAAATTGTACCAACCACACAAAAAACCCGTGATTGAAAGTGGACGACTGATCTAACTTTCGTGTGTGGAAAAAGGTAGGAGTGGTAGTGGAACAAGAGCATTGACGAACAGATCTTGTTGATCGGCACATGAAAAACATGGTTGGTGGCACGTGTAGTTGAATGAGATGAATGATGGCGCGTGTGGGGCAGAAATTTGGCTGGGTGGAAAAAAGAAAGGACCGATGGAGAGAGTTATTGGTGATCTGTGATTGAGCACGGCGGTGGGTGAGGCCGAGATCAGAAACTGGAGGGAAAAAGGAAAATTTTCAGGAAAACTAGAAAATATTTAGAGATACCGGACTGATACCATGATAGAATTTAAAACCCACAAAAATTGTGGCTATGTGTATTGATAAAAACTAGAAACGAATATGGAACATGATATTAACAAAATTAATCAGAAAGGGTATTCCTTTCTTATCCTGATTCTAAATAAATGATATCTCTGTTAGTCACTGGTTACATGATTATGCAATAGGAAACTCTTCTCTTCCAGTCAATCCAGATGAGGAGATGTAGACTTCTACATTTTTTCTCTGATGACACCTAACTGGTCAAAGCAATTAGCAAACATGACTTCGACTCCACTCCATTATTGATAAAAACTTTCTCAACCAAGGAATTCATGTTGCTTGTAGAAATTACCATGGGGCTAGAATCTGGGGCGTGGTTGCGTAATACATTGGTGTCTGAGTAGGTGATAGCCTTATCTAGCTGTTGTGTACCCTAACTACAATGATTCTGTTGATCACACTCACCACTATGTCATTATCTTGTTCCTGTGCATGATCTTTTGGCATTGGCACTCCATTTAGGTGCTGATCCTCTTGGTCATTCGACCCCGATCTCTTGTCTCTCCATCGCTGATTTTTGTTGCGGCATTATTCCTAATTATGGATCTGGGCTAGCCCCCTCTCTATTTTGGCTTGTACTCCTTCTTCGGCTATAAGTAATGGGTGTACCTTACAGTTAATGCACTTCTCAATCTCATATTTAATTGAAAGCATTCTTTCGTGTCATGCTCCTGATCCATATGGAATTCACGATATTTGGCTGAAACCCTTCTCCCAGGATTTCCTTGTATTAGCCCAGGTGCTGGGATAAGATGTTGGCTGACACCTAAGATATTTGTTCTTGATTTCGACAGGGGGTATATATTTTAAGTGAGGCTTTTGTTGAAGATTTGATCCCCTTTTATTCTTTTTGAACTTATCCTTCTCATCGACTTTGTCACCGTCTCTTTCCCTCTTTGCCTCATCTTCTACTTTAGCGTATATCTCCATGATATCCAGAAGTTTTTGGATAAAAATCAGGGTGTTGACAACCATATTCTCCTGTAGTTTCTCATCGATTATGCCATTCATGCATCCTGAGATGACCAACATGTCTGACATGTCCATGACGTTCATATTTTTCTTTATGTAATGTATATAAAAACCCATAGTCGACTCAGTACAATTCTTCTAGAGGTTTAGTAGATATCATCGTTTTAGTGAATTTTTTCAAATGGTTGAAACGGGTAAGTAATGTTCAGCCAAAGGCATGGTAATCAATGAGTTTCCCTCTTAAAACAATTCTAACCATTGCAACACTTTTCCTTTGAGGTAGAACCCCACCAACTTACACCTCACATTAGGAAGAATGTCTCATGATTCCATGACCTGATGGTAAGTCATTTAGAACTGTCGTGGGTTGGTCTCACCATTGTAGGTAGGAATATTTTTATGTAGCTTATTCACGGGATTCCATGGTGTTGTAGCTATGGAAGGTATGAACGATGAGAAAATAACTTTTTCATTCTTTATGATCATGTGCTCAAGCTATCTATCAATAGTGCTAAGATTATTATCATCGACTGGCCTTCTGGTTCTTGAGATGACATCCAAGGGTTATTTAGGTATGCGTAGGGCTTGCTCATAAGCAGCTGGGTTCCAAATAGTGCTACGTGGGGGTTGAAACCTTGCCCAGGCCAAAGGTTGGGACATTAAACTGACATATGGGCCTGAACATGGATACTAATGCAAGGGCACCCATCATGACAAGTAAGACTATGGGACGACCCATGGATTAGCATTTGTCGACCACTGGAAAACTTGTTGGAATCTGTAATCTCCACCAAAGATCAGATTGGCTTACCCAGGCATTGTTGATCACTTGGTTAGGAGGAATTCCATGCCAAAGGATGCGTACGATGGATGATGTTGCGACATCGTCATCTGTGCTAGCATCCGTGTCGTTGTGTCTGCATTGGCATATGCGGCTGCGCGAAACCCTATACTTCCCCTTCACTGTCGGGTAACTAAGTCAGAATCCTCGCCGTGGTGACGGCATCAGAAAACTGGTTGATGATGTCTTCATTAGGATTTTATGACAGACGAACAACACCTCTGGTAGCATGATTCAATGATGGCTTATCGCGGCAACACGATTGCTTCAGACCTATAAAATCTTATCAAAATTAGCTGATTAGCAGGAGAAACTCATGTTGGTAGGCACTTCTTCACAATCGGTGGATGCTTTCTCTTTGACCTTGGGAGCATGTCTAACGGTTTCTCCAGTTGTAACTGATTTGGTAAGCGGTATCATTGTAGCTGCTAGGTTGACTGTCAACATTGGTTTATAGCCTCATTAAATGGCTCACATCAATATGCATGACTAGATGCTGACTGCAACAGACCTCCACGTGGAACTCATTTCTTAGGCTCCATTGAACGAGGTATATGGTTGTTGACAATTAGGCCCCACCCGGCATATGCTAATTGATGCAGTTCGATTCATACTAGGATTAGTATGCATATTCCATATGTGATTAGGTTTCTTATCATAGTAAAATTGTTATATATTTACAATTCCATAAATGTATTTAGAATAGTATATCTTCTCATTATAATGGGTTGCGGCCCAATGTTGATAGTGTAATACAGATGCAAGGGTTTCTGCCAGCCTTAATGAGAAAAAAAATGGACTTTCATTGGAATTACATGGCACAAAAATTGAAAGGGACCATCATCTTAAATAGAGAGGGCTTTCAGTCATTTGGAGTTACATAAAACCCCTCAATTTTCTTGGACATTCTGCTATAGTATGATAGATACAACTTGCATGGATGGACGTTTTGACCTGCTGGATGATGTAGATGAAGGTGCAGTAAAATATTTACATTAATTGTGCATGTTAGTGTTCATAGGTTTATGTGGTTTTTTTCTAAAGCCAGGGATTCTGGATCCGGTGATCTGCTTCTTTCTGTTATATTACTGGTGTTTGGGTGTTGCAGCTACAATTCTTTGTCCTAAACTGGTCTAATGAAAATCCAAATCATCAACATTTTTATTGCTTGGAAACTATCTCATCAATAATTCAAGTGAAACACGGATGGTTTTTCACCCAAACTAGGATTAGCTAGTGCGGGAATGTAATTTGAGATCAACAAGCCTAAGACTATTACGCCCCCTTCCTTTTGTACTCCACTTGTCACATCATAAAATGCACAGAATATTTTTGATGATCTCCAATAAACATGTTTGATTATAAATACATGTAACTATGTATAATAACATCAAATAAAAAGTAAATATTTTGACTTCACATGTTTGACGAATTTAAAACATCTCGTATGATAGTATAAATGCTTATTTATTTTATTCAAATATATGATCTAAGTTTGACAATTTTAATTGGAAAAAGATTCAATGGAATTTAAGTTGAGACACAGAAAGTATTTAAAAAAATATCTAATTAATAGGTAGGGAATCCCAAACTTCACATCATAGCATGTGATGTCTAAATAAGAGGTTGTAATTGAGAACATGAAGTTTCTTTTCATTCATCAGAGATTGGATTTTTTTATACAAACATGATAAAATAATAGAGAGGGTTTTCAGCCATATGGAGTAACTTAAAACCCCTCAATATTCTTGGACATTTTTCTACAGTATGATAGATACAACTTGCATGGATGGATGTTTTGACTTGCTGGATGATGTAGATGAAGGTGCAGTAAAATATTTGCATTAATTGTGCATGTTAGTGTTCATAGGTTTATGTGGTTTTTTTTATAAAGCCATGGATTCTGGAGCTGGGGACCTGCTTCTTTCTATTATATTGTTGGTGTATGGGTGTTGTAGCTACAATTTCTTGTGCTAAAACTGGTCTAATGAAAATCCAAATCATCAACTTTTTTATTGCTTGGAAACTATCTCATCAATAATTCAAGTGAAACACATGTGGTTTTTCACCCAAACTAGGATTAGCTAGTGTGGGAATGTAATTCAAGATCAACAAGCCTAAGACTATTATGCCCCCTTCCTTTTGTACTCCACTTGTCTCATCGTAATCTGCACAGAATATTTTTTATGATCTCCAATAAACATGTTTGACTAAAAATACATGTAACTATGTATAATAACATCAAATAAAAGGTAAATATTTTGAGTTCACATGTTTGACAAATTTAAAACATCTCTTATGATAATATAAATGCTTATATATATTTTATTCAAATATATGATCTAAGTTTGGCA
>JAUOBV010514901.1:0-17229 GCA_032360425.1 Rubia occidens | reverse complement strand
CTTACGAGCAATCTACAAATTAAACTTACAAAAAGGGATCTAGATGCTCGTAAGGATCAAGAATCCATTAGACTCAACCTAGGTTAACAAAATGAAGGATTTAGATATGAAAACCAAAAATGGTTATCTAAACCCCTTATGATGTAAACCTAACTAAATCTAGCAATCTTCAATAAAAACATAACAAAAGAGGTGTTAAATGTCTCAGAAAATACATGCATTTGACGTCTTATCACCGTGTCATTCGGGCGGTAACTGCGCGTGGTTTGGATCCCTTAAGCGGAGACCTGGGCGCTGGCACGCACGATCCAGTGCACGGGCGTGCGCAATCAGTCGCTGCCCATGCGGTTTTCACTCTGAGGGCCGATTTTGTCATGGTTTTGGGCGCGATGGCACGAGCATGCGGTTGAGTGTGTGAGTACCGCGCGGGCACGCGGTTGAACGTGCAGGTAGCGCGCGCGGTCATCTTCACCCGGCCGGTCGGTCGGCCGGTCTTTGCGTCGCTACGGGTGAACCGTTGATCCATTTTTGAGAATTCTTGTAGTCAATTTTATAGTGCTCGAGAAGAAGAATCCAATGGTGCAAGCCTTGGAGGCTAGTTCTTCTCAGATAATTCTCAGAACGTGGTTCAAACTTCCGGATCACAATTCCTCCACTTCTTTGTCTTCTTTCTCCGACCATTTTATCTTCTACCATTCTTGCGAATGGCCCTCAATAAAATACTCCAAATTCTTACGATTAATCTACAAATTGAGCTCTCAGAAAGGGATCTAGATGCTCGTAAGGATAAAAAAATCCATTAGACTCAAACTAGGTTACAAAATGAAGGATTTAGGTATGAAAACCGAAAACGGTTATCTAAACCCCTTATGATGCAAACCTGCCTAAATATAGCAATCTTCCAATAAAAACAAACAAAATAGATGTTAAATGCTTCAGAAAATACATGCATTTGACGTCTCATCAAAGTTACAAAAAATAAGAACTCATATAATCATGCACAGAGAGATTTAAATGCAGAAAAGATGAATGTTCAAAAGGTGGAGAGAGTTATAGAATGCACCCAGGAGGTTCTGAAATGGAATGAAGTAGATGAAAAAATTTCCAGACAAAAATCCAAAGTGGATTTGCTGAGATTGGGGGATGAGAATAACAGCCATTTTCATGCCACTGTGAAGGAGAAGAACAAGCAATCAGGAATTCATTTGCTGGAAAATGAAGATGGTTCTATCAGCACTGGGTAGGAGGAGATATTTGAGAATATTGTCCAGTTGAGTGGTGTAGATATTACCGTGTTGAGGAATGGTAAAAAAACTGGAGATAGAAGATAGGAGAAGGCCAACTAGAGATGTAACTGAAGAAGAAATATGGAATGAAATTTAAAAGCATAGGGGAACTGAAAGCTCCAGACCTGGATGGCTTCAATTTTAAATTCTTAAATTGGGAAGTAGTGAAGAAGGATACAGTAAAAGTTTTAAAGAGCTTCTTTGAAGATGGGAATATGTACAAGGCAGTGAATTGAACCATTGTAACAGTAATCCCAAAGAAGGTTGATGCAATGAAGGTGACAGAGTTCAGGCCAATATCATGATTCACTACCTTCTATAAGGTAATCTCAAAAAAAAATTACTTCCAGGTTGAACACTGTAATGGAGGAATCGGTGGATGAAACATTGTCTGCTTTTGCACCTGGAAGAGGGATTCATGAGCATATTATGCTATCCTAAGAGTTTATTAGAGCGTATACAAGAAAAGGTGGACCCCCTAAATGTATGTTACAACTGGATTTTTAGAAGGCACATGATACAGTGAATTTGAGAGCTTTGGAACAAATCCTGAAAGAACTTGGTTTGCATGAAAAGTTTGTTAACTGGACTATGAAATATGTTAATACAGTTTCTTATAGGTACATCGTGAATGGAGAAATGTCAAGAATCATAGTAGCAAGAAGATGACCGAGGCAAGTTGATCCCATCTCACCTCGTTTGTTGTATTAGTCATGGAATACCTCTTCAGGTCTCTATAAGAACTGAAAAAGGAAAACCTGTTTAAATCCCATAAAAGGTGTGACAAATTAAGCATCATTAATATGAGTTTTAATGACAATCTACTCATGGTTTCAAAAGCTTATAAACATTCGGTGAAAGTTTTGATGGATGCATTTTTTAAATTCAAACTATCTATGGGTTTGGAAGTGAATCCGGAAAAATGTAGAATCTTTTTTTGGAGGAGTTAAAGACTGTATCAAACAAAAAATTCAGGAATGCATAGGTTTTGAAGAAGGGTAACTATTTTCATATATCTGTGAGTTCCTATGACAAGTAAAAGACTAACAATGCGTATGTATCAGCCTTTGATAGAGAACATGGTGGGCAAAATTAAACACTGGAGCTCCAGGATTCTGAGCTACGCAGGAAGAGTTCAAATCATCAAGAGGGTTTTATTTTCCATAACCAGCTACTAGATGCAATGCCTGCCTTTGCCAAGAAATGTAATTAAACATATTGAAGTTCTTTAGATCTTTTTTATGGTGTGGAACTGAAAACATTACCAGGAAAAGCCCTGTTGCCTAAGAAAAGATCTGAAAAAGAAGAAATCTGAAGGCCTGGATTTGATTTCTCTGACATAATGGAATGAAGCAAATTTGGCAAAGCTGTTATGGAATCTCACCAAAAAAGCAGATAGGTTGCGGGTGAGATGGGTGCATTCTTACTATATAAAAGGTAAGAATCTGCAAACAATGAGGATGGCTACAAAGGGATCTTGGATGACGAAAAGGGTACTGAAATGCAGGGAGAAAATGTAAAACTTGAAAGCCTGGAGGGAAATGAAGAAATAAGGTAAGTTCACAACCTATAAAATATATAATTATATTATGGGGAAGTAAGAAAAGGTAGCCTGGAGAAGCTTGTTTTCTGGTAATCTGGCTAGACCTAGATTCCAGTTCACTCTGTGGATGGGATGGCAACAAATATTGGCAACAAAAGACAAGTTAATGAAGTTTGGCTTGATTGATGAAGGTAAATGTGTGTTCTGTGAAGCTGATGAGAGTGTACAACATTTATTCTTTGAGTGTGATGTGACAAACAAGGTGTGGAAAGCTATTCTTGAATGGATGGGCATACAGAGAAGGCCAAGAAGATGGGATATGGAGAAAGAATGGATTCTGGAGAATTTTAAGAAGAAAAACTGGAGAGCATGGATTCTGAAAATACCTATTGCTGAGGTCTTGTATGAAAACTGGACTAGGAGGAACAAAAAAACTTAATTGGGAGAAAATAGTAAATATGGTAGAGAATATCATAGAATGTCTTGTGTATAGATTATGGGTAAAACAAAAATTTAGGGCCAAATGTGTAAAGTAGATGATAGAAACTGAAGAGGAGATGCAGGGAGTTAGAAAGCATTTTATCGCTTTGTACTTAAATAATTTTGGTAATGAGAAGTTCTTTTTTATTACAAAAAAAAAAAGTTTGAATTTATTTTTAAAATGTGGTCAAGAAAAATATTTGCTAGTTTCAAAATGATTGAAACAAATTATTGATTACACGCACGTCTTCTCTTGTTTTGTGAATGATCGTAATATCAAAACTTTGTTTCATAAGGTGGATTCAATATTAAGGATTCAATAACATTCAAATAACATTCAAAAATAGATTAAAGATTAAATTAAACAAAAATAGCATTCAACTAATACTCTTATTGTTATAAATGTTCCAAATTTGAATTAATTTGTTATAATTTGTTCCAAATTCAAAGCAGTCAAAATAAAATTAGGACTCAAGAATGATGACACTGAACACAATCGGCCCAGAACCATCTAACAGGTAACCCCAACCCTCAGTTCCTCTGCACCAAGAAACTTGCTAAAACCCTTTGGGGTCAAGGTCTTGAGCCTTCTGTTCCCCGTGTAATGCACGTGATACGCTTTTCCGTTGCACCTCAAGACAACATGCGTCTTGACATTTAGTAGGAATGATATTGCCGAATGAAGTTCGGGCACGATCCTCATCCGAATTTCTAGAGATCATCATTGGTCAATGAAATTGTTACTAATTAAATAAGAATATCAGTAATCAATATAAGGAATATACTCCAAGTAGCAATCTAAACAAAAAATTGCTCACCTTTATTGGTAAATGACTACTCGAACCTTCATTGTCAGCCATGTTTCCTGAAATTCATATTGTCAAAGATGAAATATATAATGTTATATTGAATTTGATTCGATATAAATTGGTTCAATTAATTGTTTAAGTAGGCCAGACGTCACACATACATGTTGGTCCAAAATATTTGCATGGCTGAAATGTATGAGCTACGTCGCTCACCTGTTGGTAACACTGAATGGTTAATCGAGAATGGTGTGATGTCTCATGCATGAAATAAATACATGAATATGAATAAGCGACGTTGCACAACGATCGTATAAAATGAAAGTGGATCGAAAGGTAAGTGACGTTGTATTCAAACATAGTAAATACATAATCAATCGCAGAAAACTAGAGAAATTAAAGGTCTTAAACAAAAAAAAGGAGACAAAAAATCAGGGGATAACATAGAGACGAAATAAGTACATCCTGGAACCTAATCAATAGGAACTTCAAGACAAAAAACATAGAACACATTCATACACCATATACATAACAATTTTAAGGGAAAATGCAAAAATTAAAGTAATCACAAGAATCTAGAAACCATATATTTGAGAAGAGTGGTTCGGGAACTGTTCGAATTCAAGGGAAAGTTAAATGTTTGAAGTGATTGATGAGGTGGGCTCCATATATAGTCGTTCAGAATCCTTGTAAATTCTGCCTTGACATGTGTGACGTTGCACGTCATTCAACCTTACTGACATTTGACCGATGTATGATCAACGTCGGCTAACCTGAATGTGGGCCTGGCCATTTCAGTCCACTAACATAGCAAATGGGCCTGTGTTTGACAAAAAAATATATAATTGACTTTAGTAACGTTAATAGTATATGAAAAACTACTAATTGAAATTCATAAATGTCCATGAACTTTATTAACGTCGGTTCGATCGGGATCGATTTTAGCACAACTGGTGAAGTTTTTAGTTTTTACACTTAGGTCCCTTCAAGAAGGGGAGAGAGGTCAAAATGCAAAATTAGAGATACTCAATTATCGAAATCATATTGTCACAAATATGTGGTTCCGATTTAGGCATCAACGAACTGGGGTATTCGTCCCTCATTTTTATTAGTATTTCATTAATACCTTTACGATGAGCGTTATTAGAATGATAATTTTCACCACATAAAATCACACAAAATTATATATTCTTTCTTTTTTTATCAATTAAATAGATAGTGAAATGTTGTCCATCAATTTTTTAAAAGCGCAAGTATGTGGTCTAAAGTAAATTGTAGATGATTACCTATAAGTATGCAAGGGTTAATCAGAAGATTTTGTGGAACTCTCTGTGGGATCATTCCAGTTTCTTTATCATTTTTTGGGATTATAAGATCAACTAGGGATGGCAAAGGTCCCTTACGGGAATATTGGAATCGATTTTGGGACTCTCAGTGAACTTTTAATTTTTGCACTTAGGTCCCTCCAAGAAGGGCTGAGAGGTCAAATTGCAAAATTGTAGATACCCAATTATCTAAATCACATTGTCACAATCATGTTGTTCAAATTTAGGCATCAACGAACCGGGATATTCGTCCCTCATTTTTTTTAGTATTCCATTAATAATCTCACAATGAGCGTTATTAGAATGAAAATTCTACCAGATAGAATCTCACAAAATTATATGCTCTTTATTTTTTATGAATTAAAATGATAATATCTTTTTCCATCAATTAAAAGCGCTAGTACGTGATGTAGAGTAAATTGTAGATGATTACTTATAAGTGCATAATGTAGATCTTAGAAGTAGTTAGGTAGGAAATAAGAGGAGAAATTCTCCCTCCTTCTCTCTAGAGTTATTCTTCTTCTTCTTTTTCCTTCACTTAAGTTCTTAGATCAATGATATTCAATTCAATGAATTCTATGAATTTAACAGTTCTAGATTATTTTATTATCTTGTGGTGATATTTGTATTCATGACTTATTTATAATTTTTGTGAGATTCTAGATTACCCTATTTTTCTATGTCCTATGAATATTTATGTGTAATTTATATTTCTATCTATATATGATTTATGCCATGTTATGCTTTATGATCCATCTATAACTATACATAGTATAATATCGTGCTAGGCTATTTTATGTTATCTTGGGAATGTTAGACTAAAGACCTCGTAGGATTGAGACACGGGGAGATGAGTGCATTCATGTGGCCTTGAACAGTGCCGATCTGAAACACGTTAATTCTAATTGGCTAGTTGTGTGAGTGACTGCATGTTAGGAACGGTGGACTAGAGATTGCTGTTTTGAAACTCTTAACGAAGGAAGACCTTTACTTACCCCCAATAGAAAGGCATTGAAGTTTGTAGCGACTAGGGTCGTGGAAACCTTTGAGTCATCACGAAATGTCAATTCCCTTGCCTCTCTAGGCCTAGGGATGGTGTCCATAGTGAGTACCCGAGACGTAGTGTCCTTACTCTTGTATCTAACGATTGCTTCCGACACAAGTCTTAGATCCTTTAAGCGTGTTAGCATCGGGAGTGAGATGGTGGGAATGGATTGCGATATCGAAAGATCGAAGTGCATACCTAATTACGGAAGCAGTGAGATGGTTTGAATGGAGGAGAAACTTTGTGTGACATAGGCATGAGAATAGGTTTATATGGTTATGTGTGACAGAATCTAGGATCAAAGTCATTAATCGGTCATGTTATAGACTAGTTAATCTTAGTTTAAATCTCCTTGCTTAATGCTCAATAGTTTGTTTGATACAACCCCCCCCCCCAAATTATCTATTTAAAGCACTATCCATTCCTGACACACAATCGAAGTGAGTCTCGATTGAGGGTTGTGTCAAGCTAACTCTTGAATTCTAGTAACTCTGTGGACGACCCCACCTTATAGTAGTTAGCAGAGAATATGGAAGCAACTTATAAATTTCATCTTGGAACACACTCCATAGGTAATTTTATAAATAAAATGACTTGTTGGCTGTGGGTCAAATTTTGCCACCGCAGCTGGGGATACTAGTTTAATTTAATTGTTTTCTAGCATGACTAGTTGGTATAGTAGTTTAAGCTTTATTTTTCTTGTTGTGTTTTTGGTGTTTTTGTTTGTGTCCTTTTGGCATTTTTATTTCTTGGTGTCAACCAAAAACCCCTGCACTACGATTCTGAATTTTTTTGTGTTTTAATTAAAATAAAATATGTGGAGAAGAGAAGCTCAACGAGTGAGACTTTGTAGGATATATCATTGTGGCCACCCTCCAGAGTCTTGCTCTTGGTTGAGTGAATGTGAGAGAGGGGTAGGAGTTGTTTGTTTCCAAGACCAGTGGAATGAAGAATGGTACCCATACCATGATTCTGCCAATTTAAAGTTGAGTCGTAACCCAAATTCATGGTATGGAGATGCATCAGGAAACCAACATTATACGTTAGATAGTTGGCCTTCACCAACCTATACAATGCCCCAAAAACAATCCCTAGGATTAGTTCCCATGTCTGAGGGTGAACACGTGTTTGGATCCATAGATAACTTTGTTATAACTAATGAGTTGTTTCAAACACGAATGTTTAGTAACACTAGAGACTTGGGAGTTCCCAAATCGGAGTATGCAGAACTTTTGCAAGCTATGGCTAATGTAACCAAGACTAATGAGTTACTCCAATATCAAATTCATAGCAGCATTAGATATTTGGGAACTCAATTCTCCTTAAGCATTGAGAGAGTTCGTGAGCATGTGATTGACTTAATGGAAAGGGTGAGCCAACTAGAAGCCCAATATTCTTAAAATTAAAATCCCTGGTTGAACTTGAAATTTTGGTAGATGAATCCCTAAGGGATGAGGAGTGTTTTGTTGAGAGCCAAAATTTTGAGGAAGGGGTTATTATATTTAATTCATCAGGGTATCTATTTTCTCCCCAACCTTCACCCACATCAACCTATATCACCCAAAAGCTAAAAACATCAATTATTATCATCTATACTTCACCCATGAAATGAAAAACGTCAACATAAGGAAAAATACTACAAAAAATCAACCATATCACCAAAAAAGCTACCAACATTAATCCATATCACCTAAAACGTACTCATTTAGAAAATAAAAAACATCAACATGAGAGGAAAAATATTTTAAAAACATTAAAAAAAAGAAGCTATGGAAGCTCAAGAGTATAAATGATTCACTCTAAAAATCATAAAACATCAACAATTTTTAAAAAAGAAAAACTACATATGTCAACATATATCACCCAAAACCTATAAGCATCAACTCCTATCACATGAACCTAATTTAGAAAATAAAAATCATAAACACAAAAAAAAAACACTACAAATACCAACTCCTATTACTTGAACCTCAGTCGGAAAATAAAAACATCAACATCATAAAATAATTTTAAAAAACAACAAATATCAATCCATATCACCCAAAAAAACTACAAAACATCAAGTCATATCAATTAAACCTCACCTGAATAATGAAAATCATCAACATAAAGAGAAAAAAAGCTATAAACATCAGCAAAAAATGGTTGTACCTCAATCATCCAGAAAATGAAAACCATCAACATAAGAAAAATAACACAACAAACATCAACTCCTATTAGCAGAACCTCAGTCGGAAAATGAAAAACATCAACATGAGACAATAAAAAGAAATTACAAATATCAATCCATATCACCGAAAAAACTACATAACATTAACTCATATCAATTAAACCTCACCAGAATAATGAAAATCATCAACATAAAGAAAAACAAGCTATAAACATCAATAAAAAAACTACAGTACCTCAAGAATAAAAATTCTTTAAAAAAACCTTGTGAGATTTGAACCTAGGTCTCTAACCTCAAACTCTAGTGCAATAACCACTACACCAAACTCTTTATTGAACATAGACTCAGTTAAATGATATTAAATATCAACATGTACATCAAGAACATAAATTCTTCAAAACAAAGGTCAAGGTGAGGCTCAAACCCCAAACCTCTAACCTCACAGCAAGAATATTAGCCGCTAGACCAAATAAAATTTACTAATCATATCCTCAAACAAATAAATATTAAACCTCAGTAAATCTCTTTGAAAACAAATAAAATACTAAATTGAAACTCACCTCCTATGCGAAACCTCAGTTTGCCACCATCGTCCGCCATCACCGCAAACACGCGTGAAGTCACGCATGCCTTCTTCTTTGAGGGTGTGCATCTCAAGTGATTCTATTTCCTTCGGTTTTCCATCGTCTGAAGCCTCCGCTTGGCGCCTCCGAACGCAGTATAGTCGCGGCCTCCGGTTATAGCTCCGTCGTCGCCTTCGGTCGTAGCGTAGATCGGAAAAGCATAGTCGCTGTTGTTGAATCATTAGAGAAGAATCGTCGGATGTGTTGCCACAGAAGAGTCGACGGGAAGAATCCGCCACAGTAGTGCTCTCGCGGCGGAAGAGGAGTCGCCTGCAAGGGAGCGGTTACCAGAGGAGGAAGATGAAGGAATATTAAATGAAAATTTTGAAAGATTCTAATATTTTATAGTGTTTTGATAATTGCACAATAGGTCCCTATATTTATTAACATATTTAAAAAAATCTCATTCCAAAATAAAATGTACAATAATTACAAAATAATCATGCCCTAAAGTTTAGCCTGCCTAAAATAAGACTTTGTTTAAATTTAATTAAATTCATGATAAAATTTAAACAACAGTGATGTTATATTTAAAAAAATACCTTTAATACTAAATTTTTACACCAAATTTATCAAATTATTATGTATTTTTAATATTAAAATATTTTTAAAAAATAAAATTATAAATATGCTTAAGTATAAATTATAGGTATAAATAATAATAAATTTAATTTAAATAAATATATCTATATATTTTAAAATTTTCAAATAATTTAATTTAAAAATTAAATGATACGAGTATATAATTACAAATAAATATATATTTTTTATTTTATTGATCTTTAATAGAAAAGGGAAATGGAGCACGACATTGAATTCCGAATGAATCGATGACTTTTGTCCGGGTGATACCTCTTCGAATTCATGTTTATGTTACATCATATATGTTGTTGTATTTATGCGGGGGGTGTTTTTTTCAACCCCCTTTTATGTGGTTGATTATTGTGATTGATTGCGTGTGTTTCTGTTGAAGCTGTGCCTTTTAAACTTTGATGAAATATTTGCAAGTTAAAAAATCTGCTAGTTCAAAATGTCCTATTTCAAAATTCCAATGCACAAAAATCAGCTACTTACAAAATCTGCTAGTTTAAATTTTGCTAGTTTAAATTTTTTTTTGCTAGTTACAATTCTGCTACTTAAAATTTTTCTACTAGTTAAAATTCTGCCATTCACTTGCTCTTTATAAAAATCTGCTAGTTAAAAAAATCTGCAAGCTAAAACTCTGCTATTCACTTGCTGAATTTGCTCTACTAACATTTGGAAATTTTATATTTGCTGAATATGTAAAATATAGACCAGATAAATGAAAGATAAAATTAGACTCAAATCTTAATTGTGTAATGGGTTGGATTACAAACATGCTAACAAAACCTAGCCCATGTTTGTATAACAAGAAAAACTATCTTCTAGACAATCCAACCCACTTGAAAACCAAAATCTGAATACATGTTGCATTCTAGATCATAATTTGTTGAATAAGGTATTCCATCCCGCTTCCCTTGTTAGCATCTATCAAGTGTTGTAGCCCCTCTTTGACTAATTGAGTGTCAACTTCTATGTTTTCTGGTAATAATCCATCACGTAGTAGTGTGTCCTTCTTCATGTGTGGCAGTTTATAAAGGTTTAAACCCTTGCATTTTATGATCTCCATCATCACACATTGTAGAGTTAGGAATACTTTGTTAAGTGTTTGTGGCTGTAGTTCAGCAAAAGCATTTTTTGTGGCTTGTATGAGTTGATCTAAAGTTCTAGAATTTGTCTTGTGTTGCAATGATTGAATGAAATTAAAAATTCCCAAATCTAAAATATTCAAATCAGGACTGTTTGGTGGCTGAAAGCCTAACCTGATGTTAAAACCATCTGAACTTGCAATCCTCCTAAAAGCAGCATCATCATCACATATGTGTGGCCTTGCATTGTCTGATTGTGATATTTGTGCTAGCAAATAGTGGCCACTTCCATTTAATTGTTGGAACTAATTTGCTCAACATGAACTCTTTGATAACATCTCTGTCTATTGGCTTGATTGGTTTGGTCTCTAAAGTTCCAGCTGGCTTATTCTTACTATCTTTGATCGCTGCCACTTTTTCACTGAAAGGTCAAATTCCTATTTTCCCATCAAACAAAATATCCCCCTCATCTGTTATAATAGGCCAACATACGACACATAGGAGATAATTTTTGTATGAACCTCTTATTTTGCACCACCCGATGAGGCTCTTCTTCTTCTAGGAGTAGATAGTACCTCTCAACCACCTTAGTTATGTAAAACTATTTCTCATCTATGTGAATAACATGATGCATGTCCATAAAACTTGTTTTTGCTGAACTTTTTAGAAATCAAGTAGTATAACCTGTGAAGTTGATTGTTAGTTGAGATTCTAGGTTTTATGGCACTTGAGTGGATGAGAATGGTACCCTCTTTGAGCCATCGATTAATGGATGCTAGGCTAACACCCAACGTGGCTGCATATCTCTTTGTGTAGTGCACAATTTTAGCGGGACTGCCATTGCAAGCTCCTTGTTGATATGCACGCCTCTTCTTCTTGTGTTCCCCTTGTGTTAAGAGCTCAAATTCCTTTGTATTCCTTGACTTTGTTGTGAATTTTGAAGGGCATTGATACTGTTTACCGTGCGGATCGAGGTATTCCATCGTTGAGCAGCCTCTATGCGTCGATTGTGGGCAATCTTTCCTTGGTGTTGATGTTGAAGAAGGAACTTGCCTATTTCATGGTGCTCCTGGTTCGTCAAGCATCGAGCAACTGCTGAGCCTTCATCCATTGCTGCCAGGATGAACATTAGATGGAAATAACTTCAATTCTATGCTCAGTTTGTAGATAGAAGAGTAGAGGAAATTAGGGTGTGTTGTGAAGAAGAGATGTGTAGCTTTATGACTTGTAATCTATTTAGGCTTCTACTTTAGTTGGTTTTTATATCTACCAGTAGTTGGCTTGCAGGGATAACACATCTTGTGTAATGTTTGAAAAGAAGAGGGAAAATTCCCTCCTTTTTTACATAGGGGTTTTGGGGGGAATAATTAAGCTAATTTTTAGGGGCTGGAACAGATCTGTGAACAATAAATTTGTTGCCATCAGTCACAAAAATGCACTTTAGGTCACATCTTACTCATAGCATTAATCTAATAAACTAAACCTCCCATGCCACTTCCAGCAAAACTAAGGGAGTACATATAATATGCAATAGAATTCAAACCCAGTTTAATTGGCCATTTAGAAGAAAATGAATCATATATAGTTCTTACAAGTGATAATATGTATTTGTGTAAAGTTGTTAGTTAAATGTATGAATAAAATGAGATTGAGTGTAAATTGAGATTTTGGTTTTGGAAATTAAAAAAATCAATAACGTTTGAATACCTAACCTACAGTAAATTAGTACTTCCTTTGTCCCATCACTAATTTCTTAATTTGACTTTTAAAAGTCAACTATATCAATGTTTAACTATTAATATATTTATTTATGTTATTAAAAAAATAAAGATTTTTTTAATAAAAAAATATGTTATGATGAATCCAACAACCTATAATAAGATAATAGTCTCATATAAAAATAATGAAATTTAATGTTGAAATTTGGGTTAGTTTGACTTTCAAAAGTCAAATTAAACAATTAATAGTGGTACTGGAGGAATATTTGTTTATGGTACACACGTAAACTCTCATAACATTAAATATCTATAAATATAACTAAAAGAGCAACCATTTTGATAAGTGGCAACTCCAATGCTTGCCACATCAGCTTTAAAAAAATTAAAAGCTATTCCCCTATTTAAGAAGCCTCTAGACAATGTATTTCTAATTCAATTCAACGCAACATCTCTTTCTAGATAACTTAAAACTATCTCTATTAATACATATGTCTTCCTTAATGGTCATACTTCATGTATATCTAACACCTTTTTAACTCCATCCACGTCTATAAGATATTTATGCTTCCATATTTTCCTTTTTTTTAAAAAAAAAAGCAGAATGATTTATTGATATGGTTCTAAATTTGTAAACAAAATTAATTGATTGGACAACTTTGTTTACAAGTTTAATAGTTTCAGCATCTGATAGAGGCTCTCATTCCTTTTATATTTTCTATATTTACAAATTACATTATGTTACTTGAATCCGTCTCTTGAAATACGGTCTTTTGATAAGTTATGAAAAGATCAAGGTTTAAACTGCAAATTAGAAGAAATTAAGATAATTTTTTTGTTTGCATTAATCGGGTCATAAACTCATAACTACAACATGTTTTAATAAATAAAATTTTAATATTACAATTAAAATGTTTTACCTTTCTATAATTCTAATTCAACCTCATCTTTCCACATGCCTATAGAAAGATGGTTTTCCCCATGATTTTTTCATGTTAGTATTTTAATTTAAAAATATAATTTATTTTACTTATACACTTTATTGGTTAAATTATGCACTAAACTTTTAAAGTTTGTTAACACATTTTAAAAATTAGATTTAGCTAGTTTTTTTAAAATACTTTCAGTTAAATAATTATTCATTAAACATATATTTATATTCTTATCATTATATTTTTTATAAAATAAAATATTTATATAAAATCATTAATACTTTCCTATGCAATAAATATAAATAAATAATTATAACATATTAATCAACATCGAGTCAGTTTATTTTTAAAATTAAATATATATTAATAAATATATAAATTTATTTTATATATTGTATCGTGTACCCTCATATAAATATAATAAAATTTAATAATTATGTTATATTATAAATAATCATACATAAATCCGTGGATCGCCACGGGTATTATCTAGTATTCAATTAATCATACTTCACCTTAAATATATTTAATCAATTATACTTTTATTCGAACATGTTGGAATATCTTTCATCTACCCACTGTAAAATTTTAGTTACGTGTTCGCTAAATTATATGCGTATTGAATACCAGAAACATTGGAAATGTCGTGTAGCTGTAATTATGTATTTATGATACATACGTAAAACACTTGTAAATATAAAAAAAAATACTCGATTAATTATGTTTAATATTACAAACCTAAAATACTCGTAACATTAAACATACCCAATGGATCATATTTGTTTCGAGAATGTCAGAACCTTTAACATTTATATATGCTAAATAACATTTTAGATTTATCTGTAAATATCATGAGTATTGATACCCTAACCACATTGGAGTTGTTGTGTAGTTGTATTTATATGCTTATGATACACACGATAAAACAAACATTGGAGTTGTGTGTAGATACACATGTAAAACACTCTGGACGTTAAACATACCTAAGCGTTAATAATTATTTCGAAAGTACTGAAATATCTTTCATCACATTATAAACCTATTAGAAATATTATTCGTATTAAATACCCTAACAACAATGGAGTTGCTCTATAGCTCTTTTATGGGTTTATCATACAACATTAAGGATACTCGAGCAGTCATACTTATTTCGAAAGTGTTAAAGAACATTGCCCATCTATGTATTCAAGACAAGTAAATTAACCCTATAGTAACATTAAATACACTTGGTTATAGAGTGTGAAATCTATCATCCATATGTTGCGAATAACAAATTAGTTTAATAGTCGCTAAATTATATACATGTTAAATACCCTAACAATGGTGTAAATGTGTAACAACGTAACTGTATTTATATGTGTTTATGATACACACGATAAAATAACTCTATAAAGCAGTCTGTTTCGAGAGTGACCGAACATCGTTCATCTATACATTGTAAATAACATTTAAGTTTCATAGTCGCTAAATATTATGCGTATCACCAAGCAGGCATACTTCGGAACATGTTTCATCCCTATATTGTAAATGACATTTAAGTTCACAGTTGCTAAATATTATGTGTATTGAATACCCTAACAACATTGGAGTTGCTCTATAGCTGTATTTATGTGTTTATGATACACACGTAAAACACTCGTAACATTGAACATACTCAAGTAGACATACTTATTTGAGAGTGTTAGAACATTTCTCATGTATTTAACACACTGTATTTATGTGTTTATGATACACACGTAAAACACTCGTAACATTGAACATACTCAAAAGAGTCATACTTATTTGAGAGTGTTAGAACATTTCTGATGTATTTAAGACACGTAAATTAACGTCATACTTATTTGAGAGTGTTAGAACATTTCTCATGTATTTAAGACACTTAAATTAACATTATAGTAGCATTCAATATATTTGGTTATAGAGTGTCGGAAAATCTATCATCTATACATTTAACCTATTAGTTCAATAGTAGCTAAATAATATAGGTATTGAATACCCTAACAACATTGTAGATATTGTGTAGTTGTATTTATGTGTTTATGATACACAGGTAAAACACTTGTAACCCTATCGAGTAGTCATACTTGTTTCGACAGTGTCAGAATATCTTTCATCCATACATTATAAATAACATTTAAGTTCCATTGTCACTAAATATTATGCGTATCACTATCAAGTAGTCATACTTGTTTTGAAAGTGTCGGAACATTATAAATAACATTTAAGTTACATGGTCGCTAAATATTATGCGTGTTAAATACCCAAACAACCTTGGAGTAGCTAAATATTATGCGTGTTAAATACCCAAACAACCTTCTCATATATGCATTTACAAAAACCCTGTTACCATTCAATATACTCAAGTAATCATACTTGTTTCGAGAGTGTCGGGACATCTTTCATCCCTACATTGTAAATAACATTTTAGTAACACTTATAACATTAAACACACCCAAACAGTCATACTTATTTCGAGAGCGTGGGAACATTTCTCATCTTTGCTATTACAAACATATACGTAAAACCTGGTACCATTCAATATAGTCATATACGAGAGTGTCGGGACATCTTTTATCCATACATTGTAAATAACATTTTAGTTCCATAATCACCCAATTATATACTTATGTAATATCCTAACAACATTAGAGATGCTGAGTAGCTATTTATTTGTTTTTGATACACAACTAAAACACCAGTATTATTAGTGTTTTGTATTGGCCGGAAACACTACAGAAAAAGGCAAGAAATTAGTATTCATTGGTTGTTTGACGGAGTGCCAATAGACAAAAGTCAATATGAAAAAATGATGCCAAACGGAGCCAACGCCTTAGTTATTGATGTGGTTGCATTGTAGACACTCTCCGATTTTTTAACATTGACTATCTTACCTTTTTTGTTTATTTTTTTAACTATGACTTCTTCCCCTTTTAGCAAAGTTTAGGTTACTTTCATCTATTCAATTTACTTTTTGCTCTCCCAATACAATCTTCATCACTCATTTTACTTTTCTTAAATAATGTGTCATTTTGTTAGGGACAATCTTAAGAAATCAGGGGAGTACTGTGTTTCAAACAGAAACATTATTTTAAAAAAATATTTCCACCTCTTATTTCGTTTTTCTTTACTTCAATTCTACCTCTCTTCCACAAACTTTTCATCATCTTTAGAGGTGTATAAAAACAGTGTTCACTTTGTAGATGATAAAGGGAGGGAGAGTAAGGTAGAAAGTGGGTTCAAAATCTCTTCCAAGTACAACTTTCAATGAAAATGTGACATCTACTCGGCCCTCTGAATTGCCTACTCGAGAGAATCCCAAAAGGACCAAAACCCAATTTCCAATTCCCAATCCCCTCTGCCACCCACCCCAAGATTTGCAGTTTGACGATTGGCCCTAAAACGCAACTCTGTTTTGGAAACCAAAATACACCCCATAATATTTTGTTCACACACTTGAATTGTTTGAATATTTTCAAAGCGTTGACAGCGCACTCCCCAGTTTTAACTATTGGTTTACCTCTCCAACTCGAGAAAATTTTGTATGTTAGCAAAACTTATATGTTAAGGTGTTGGGCCAATCAGGTTGCGACACGTCTTAAACAAATTATTTCTTCTTTCCCAAAACACCCATCAC
>JAUOBV010513807.1:0-17230 GCA_032360425.1 Rubia occidens | reverse complement strand
GAAGACTAAAACATTTAATGAACCAAACCTTTATTGAACCAAATAATAAGTCAGGAGCAATCATACTCATCAAGCATGTTCTATCCTCATTTCCACTACATCTAATCACAGTCTTAAAGGCAACTAAACATATTATTGACCTGATCTATAAAACTTTTGCTAAATTCCTATGGAACTCAAATTCTAACAACTCTCAAACAAAAAAGGATACGGAGATCATACACTGAATTATGTTACCTTGAAGATGAAAATGGTTTGTGTTTCAAAATCTCCATACAATGACCCCAAAAATTTCAACTATACTTTGGTTGAAGCTCCAACAAGGATAATCTCTATGGACAAGAGTCATGTGGTCAATTGTAGAACATCATAAAAAGCAAAAATATGGAACAGAATCAAATAAGTGAATGACATTTCTCTGTCCAACTCACAAATATTTATAGGGAATGGCCATATTTCTTTCTGGGATGCTAATTGGGCAAACCTAGATCCTTTATCTGTTTTATGGGAACGTGATTCAGATATTCCATTTCCTGAGCTAATAGTATTAGAATTAAGTAACCAACAGTTCTACATAATCATTCAGGAATAAGCTATCACCACAAGTACTAGCTACCTTGAAGAAAAATTTCAATTACACCCATAATATGATGATATCATGATTTGGAAGTCAACACAAAATGGACTCTTCAATCTCAAATCTACCTATGAGATCATAAGACACAAAACGGACAGAAATCCATCATTTAAACAACTATGGGTTGCATCTCTACCTAACAAACTAAGCTTCGTTGATTGGAGATTACTTAACAGACTGATGGTTTTTCTTGGTGTTCTTCAAGATTTCTCCTTCTGTCTCCCATTTATTTGTTGTTTCTGCTTGAATGATTCAGATTAAATTCATCACACTTTCAACACTTGCCAAGAAATTAGAGGAATCTGGAAAAAATGGATATGGTTTTAAATAATGGAATTTGAAACCCAAACATAAAGAATTCAGCATTCCAATTATAAGCATACCTAGTATAGTTACTTGGTTTATTTGGAAAGATAGAAATAGCTATTTGTATGACAGTATAAAACCTAAGGGTAACTCAATTCTCAAAATATTTTGTACCAGTTTAATGCTTTTTTTATGTGATTGAGATTGCATTTTTTCTAGGATTTATCATCTGTTTGTCTGAGACTCTTCTTACACATGATATCTTCAAAAAAACAAAAAATAGTTCCATGATCTAGGCCAGAACATTCCAAATTTAACACGTGGATTATCCTCAAAAAAATGGGATAGCTGGAGCAGGTTGCATCATCATAAACTACAAAGGTCATACAGTTGTAGCTGCAATGAAAGTTCTCCCAAGTTGTTAATTTATTCAAGAAGAATCGGCTGCACTGCTCTACGTATTACAGCTTTGTGTACACCATAAGATCACAAAAAATCATATTGAAAATGATTCAGAAATCCTGGAAAATATTGTCGAAAATAGTATAAGGTGACGTGGATGATCATTAATGACATCAGACAGTTTTAGCAGCTGCTCAAGAAACTTAACTTCTCCCTCAAGCACATCTTTAGAGAAGCCAACTCGATTGCAGATTCCTTAGCCAAAATAGCAAGTTCTCTCCAGGTAAATAACATTTCTGATTTCGCAGGTTTACAAAGGACTGCCAAAAGCAAGATACAATTGGAATATATCTATTTTCCATGTATTAGATACGCAGATTCCACGGACTGAACAATATTTTGTATTAAGGGTCTTTTTTTTCTTTTGTATTTGTGTTTCATATTGTTCCACAATATATGGTTGTGATTCTACAAGTTAGAATAATTTTATGTATAGTTCTAAAAATCAAAACCGTATCCTTTTATGAAGTAAGGCCTTATGTCCCCCTCTTTTTTGTACCTTTTCTTTTTTAATTAACAAATAGGTAGGGGTCCACCAAACCCCCCAAAATCACAAGTGGTATTTCTTTAAAAAAAATATTGAGGCATCTAGTTATAGCATGTAATAATTATTGTTTTTTTCTATATATGCAGTAAAAAAATATAAACTGAGCCCCTATATAATTTCCAAATTGAGGACCAGAAAGTATCATTTCATTTGTTTCCCCATAGGGTTGGTCCTGGTACTAAGGAAAAATGTTCGAAGGATATTTTTTATAAAAAAAAATAATCAAAGGAATTTTATTAATATCTTCAATAAAATGTAAACAAACAAAAAATTGACAATCCACTTTATTTCATGGTGTTAATATGGTGGCTCACCCACTGCAACTCTATATTGTGAAGGCTCCGCGTTTTTTTTAAAAAAACCACTTGTTATGGTGGGAGTTTGGCAGATCCTACCTGTTTATTAATTAAAAAATAAAAGTACAAGTAACGAGAGGGTTTTAATACCTTACCTCATAAAAGAAAAGAGTCTTTAGCTCAATAACTATACATTGTCATGTGGATTCTATACGGAGAGTTAAAGTTATAATGCAACTTTGAAGGAAATGGGGATTTGAACCTGGATTGTACCTAGTCGAACGCACTGCCCTTTTAAATTTAAAATAGTAGTATACTCTAATAACACGATGTATACTTTAATTTAAAGCTATAATAATGCAATTTCAAAAGAAGGGGGGATTTGAACATGGATTGCACTTGGACGGATACATTGCCTTATAAAATTTAAAATATACTCAAGTATTACAATTTTGAAATTGAATCAGTGAAGGATGATAATTTCAAATTACATTTTTCCATTTTCCATATAGCTAGCCTGGGTATTAAAAAAGAAATTCATGGAAAGAATATTTATTGGGATGTGAATGCATGGAGTAAAATAAAGTAGAAATGCACTCATGCATGCAACTAGATAAAAGTTCTATGCTTTGAAGGTTTACTTTGTTTGATTGTTTTAATTTAATTTTTAATTAAAGAACTTTTACGAGCATACAAAAAAAACAAAATCTAATAAAAATATATTAGCATAGGAATAGCTATTAACAGTTTTATTGCAATGAGTTTCTAAGTTTTGATTTCAGATACAACTGTCGTGTAATGATGTTTAGTTAACGACAGTTATTATTAAATCGTCAGCCATTGACATGAAACATGGCATTTGGTTATAACTGTTGTCTGGGTTGACCGGTTCCAATATCAAAATAGATATTAAACACTTCTCACAATATCGTGCACAATTATTATTTTTATATGAGTAAATAACTTTATCCTTTAAAAAGTGAAATCCGAAAATATGGACAGTATTGGAAGCTATGGAGTGTAATGGATAGGTTCATGTTCGATGGTTTCCCCAAAATTGAAGCCAGGTACGGTTCCTTTTTAAAGATTAGTTAACAGTTCTATCATTTACAGAATGCAACATAAATTGATGGATGGAAACTAAGGATTGTAATTTCTTTGTTTGTGTCCGGTTAAGTTTCAAATTTATAAGAGTGTCCGGAAAATATTGTATCAAAGTAAATCCTTGAAATTTTAGAAGATGGATTTCAACAAAGTTTTAGTGATATGCTATCAAATTGAATGAAAAAAATATTATTTAGGCTCGAAAGACAATGTTTTAAAGATATTATCCACAAGACAAAACATTGTTTTGAAATCAACATTTGATGTGTGGTAAAAATCTGCAACAATCAAGAAATTCCTAATCGAATGGGAAGTCCTACGATGTGCTTCTTGGCAAGCTATCTCTGCATGCTCAGTTGCCTTCAAAACCGTCTTCATTTCATAAGTTTTCTTCATCAATTGTATCATTTTCCTCACCTTTGCCTTCATTTCTTTGTATATATTTTACATGAGCGAGTTTTCGTCCTCCTTACCTGTTTTATTTCTCCTTATATGAGAATCTGCAGATGTGTGGTAATGAAAAAATTAATCTCACCTTTATCGGTGTACCCTCACTTGCTATTTCCCCTGACTACCATATGCATCCATTTTTCATTTACGAGTTTTCACTTTTTGTTCTCAAAGAACTTTTGGTCGTACATTTTAGACAGCATTTTTTTGCTACAAGAGGCGAATGTTTCTTCTTGTTTGGGGAATTTGGAAATGAGCGAATCATATGGGAGCTTAACAATCTTCTTTCGAATGAATCATTGATGACAACATTTGTTGCATAATTGTGTAGCCGGAATTGATATTCACCTTCGTTACGAAATCGTAGAACAACATGATACTAGTGACTATGAGCTCGCAGATGTGACCTCCCACCAGCACCAAACCCATTGTAAAAATGTACAATAATTCTGGAAAACTGTTATACTTTCATTCATCATATCAACAGGTATTTATACAAGGGTTTGTTATAGAATAAGCAAAGATATAGAAACCTAATCACATACAATTTCATATTTAACAAAAAATACATACTATACTCTAATACCCCCCCCCTTCCCACCCTCAAGCTCGTGGAGGTGGAGCGACATGAATCTTGGATCAAAGTGCACCAAACTGTGCAGTACAAACAGCTTTAGTGAAAATTTCATCAATCAGATCAAGAGAACAAACATGCTGAACAAGAAGAGAACCATCTTCAACCTGCTCACAAACAAAATGATAATCAATCTTGATATGCTTGGACCTCTGATGAAAATTTGGATTGGCAGACATGAAGGTAGCACTCATATTATCGCGAAGAAAAATAAGCAGAGGATGAAAAAGAGCCTAGAGCTCAAGTAAAAACTATTGAATCCAAATAAGCTCAGTGGAGGCAAATTCAATAGCCATGTATTCGTCCTCTGAGCACGATTTTTCCACAACATGTTGCTTCTTCAATGACCAACTGGTAAGATTACCACCATAATAAATAGCAAAATCATGCTAATAACGACAGCCATCACCAATAAATGCCCATCCAGCATCGGAAAAGGCTACGCGGAGATGATCTATACAAGGTTGAAGAGTAAGACCAAAATCTAGAAACCTCTTCATATAACGCAAAATTTGTTTAACAGTAGTCCAATGCAGCTCAGTCAGATTATGCATAATTGACAGACACGATTGACAGCATAAGAAATTTCTCGATGAGTGATCGTGGCATACTGCAAAGCTCCAACAATACTGCGATAAAAATGAAGATCACGCACAGGATTACCAGCCTATGTGAGCCGCGACCCAAGCTCAGCCGGAGAAGCAATTGGCTTAGCATCTGCCATCTTGCTACGCTCTAAGAGATCTCAAATATATTTTTGCTGAGAAAGAACCATGCTCGACTTGAACCAAGTGAGTTCAATCCCCAAAAAATAATGCAAATGACCAAGATTACAAAGTGAAAAGGCATCATTTAATTTACCAATATACTCTGTAATGAGAGTAGTGGATGAGCCAATCACAATGATATCATCAACATACACAAAAATAAACAAGACCTGGTGCCATGTCTGCTAATGAATAGAGTAGTATCATACTTACAAGGAGCAAAGCCATGAGCCTGAAGAAATAGTATGAGCTTAGCCAACCAAGCCTGAGGCGCCTGCTTGAGACCATATAGTGCTTTCTAAAGAAGACACACATGCGAGGGTCGAGAACCATCAACAAAACCAGGAGGTTGCGACATGTAAACTGTCTCAGAAATATCACCATTCAGAAATGCATTATTAATGTCAACCTAATGTAAGGGCCAATCAATTGTGAAAGCAATAGACAAGACAATTCGAATAGCAGTTGGCTTGGAAACAAGGCTAAATGTATCAACATAGTAACACCATCTACCTGATTGAATCCTTTGGCCACAAGACGCGTTTTGTAACGCTCAACTGAACCATCTGCTTTACTCTTTATCCTGTACACCCACTTACAACCAACAATGTTAGCATTACGAGGAGGTAGAACTAAAATCTATGTCACATTACGCATAAGAGCATCATATTCAACTTGCATTGCATTTTTCATTCAAGTAACTTAGAAGCCTGAGAAAATGTTTTAGATTCCTAAAGAGTTATTTGAGAGATGAGGGTGTTAATTAGAGCATCCATTCAGGCAAAGGATGACGAGTAGATATGAGAGCTTTAGGCTTAAGATTGTTGGTTTTAGAGCGAGTGACTATGTAATGTTGGTTGTTATCAACTGGAAGAAAATATGAGGGATAAGGGGTGTAGGAGGGGACATGGGAGAGGTGGTGATGGCAGATTGGGAAGCAAAAGTGGGGGTGGCCGGCGTGTTAAGTAGTGGCGATAGAACTGTCGGCAGAGGAACAGAGGTGGAGGGCCAGCTGACGGGGTCTGGAGGCATCGAACTAGACGCTAGTGGTGACGTCGGGAGCGATGCACTTGGGGAGCTGGCAGCACGAATATCGATGCACAGGGTAGGGGAAAGTGGTTCGTCAGGTCGACTAATGGAGGAGGTAGATGGAAAGTGAGGGGTGGCAGGACTAGATTAATAGCTGGAGTAAAAGCAGCTAGTTTGAGCAAGGAAACAGGTACGAAATTGGTGTCGAAAGATGGATTAAATAAGACAGGAGTTGTATAATCAGGATACGAAAAGGTCGTTTCATCAAAAATGACATGACTGGCAATATAAACCTGATTTGATGGAAACCAAGTAAGCAAAGATAACCTTTATGATGAGAATTGTACCCAACAAATACATAAGGAGAAGAACGATACTCAAGCTTGTTAGACCTATAAGGACGAAGGATAGAATAACACAGACAACCAAATATATATTTTTTAAATCGTAATCAGGAATTTCATGAAAGAGAGACTCAAAAGGAGACGTGTTTAATGTTGGAGAAAGTGTATGATTATGAAGGTAAACATAGATATGAAAATTGTGCTCCCAAAAGATAGTTGGAAGTCACGCATTCGACAAAAGAGAGACCCTTCTCAACAATCATACGATGATGACATTCAGCAGTACCATATTGAGACTGAGTATGAGGACAAGAAACACGATGAGAAATACCCTGACTTTGAAGGTAAGAAGATATAGATCGAAATCCACCCAACCCTCCCCTCCCCTCCCCTCCCCATTCTAATTGAAATTGTTTGATTTTAAAATCAAACTAAGTTCAACCATTTTTTGAAAATTTTGAAATTGATGTAGAACTGTGATTTTTTAGCAAGAAAATATATCCAACAAATTTTGTGCAATCATCAACAAAAATAATAAAAAGTAACAATTTCCATTAAATGAAGAAATAGGGGCATAACCCCAAACATCTTAATAAACAAGATCAAAAGGAGCCTTAACTCATGAATATGGGAAATATGTAATCAATGGCCCTTACCGAGCTGAAAAGACTCACAAATGTTTTGTAAATTATGTAAAGACAAGGGAAGCTTAAAATGAGTAACTAAACAATAAAGAGAAGACTCATAAGGATGACCGAGACATTCATGCCAAGTTTGTAATCAAGCATGGGAGCCAAGGAGAGCAACAGAGAGAGCATTGATGACTGGGGTGATGGGCTGAGATGATAAAGACCATTTTCAACGGTTTCGATTAGAAGTGTCTGACCTTGCTGATCCTTCACAAAACAATGGGTAGGGAATAATAGCATACAAGCATTATTATCTTTAGTAATTTGAGAAACACTAAGAAGATTTTTGCTAATATCATGAACAAAGAGGATATTATGTAAATGAACAGACTTGTTAAAAGATGGTGAAATAGATGAGCCCAAATGCGTAATAGGAAGAGACGTACCGTTACCAACCTGTAAGCCGTCATTACCAGTGTAATCAGAATTAACAGAGAGATTGGAGAAGTCATAGAGGTGACATGGTTTGTAGCACCAGAATCAAATAACCATGTTGGGTCATGTGGTGCCAATGGAGGCGCTAGATTGATTGTGATATATGTTTGGCAAGCGTTCACCAGCGGCTGTCGAGGCCGATTATCTCAGAGTTGCTGGTTTGACCGGTTCAAACGGAGATGTGTCACCGGGAACTCAGTCGTGTTCAGTCACTACTAGAAGTTGAGAGCTTCATGACCAGATTGGTGATAAATTTGGCACTGGATGGCTAACCGAGAAGAACCATCAGATGCCGCAGGAGGGGATCCGGCGGTGGTGTTGGCAACAAAGTGGGGGTTTTGGTCGTGCATGTCCTGCATGTGGGCTTCTTCTTCTAATAACATACCCAGAAACTGATGTGAGGAGATCTCCTATGTACAAAGATTAAGGGCAGTGTGAAACGCAAAATACTTTGCATCAAGGCCATGAAGAATGCATTCAACAAACTCATCATCAGACACCAAGTAAGAGCACTCGGAAAGTGAATCAAAGAACGAGTTCTTTTTCTCTACATATTCAAGATTGGAGAGAGAACCCTTTGGAAAGGTCTGAAGCATGTGCTTAAGATGCATCAAATTGGCGCGAGTTTTCACATGGAATATATGTTCCAAAATAAGTCAGGTGTCAAATGCGGTGACAAAACGGACAACATGAGGAAGAAGCTGCATGGATATTGTCGAATGGATCCATAATAGAACCAAACGATCCTTCTTTTTTCCAAGAAGCAAACTCCATATTGGAACTGGCGGATGATTACGGCTTGGAAGAATCTGTTGAGGGCAGCAAAACTTCAGGCGGAGCCGAACCCGATATCAGGAAAAAAAATCTAAATCATAAGCCACAAGAGCAGAATTGATGGACTGGCACCATATAGAATAATTATAGCGATCAAGGCAAAACTAAAGAATAGGTAACTTGAGAAATGGAGTAGCATCGGATGAGCCATGATCGAGGGGATCGGCGGTAGCGGTGGGCAGTGAATTGTCCTCCGCGGTGACGGCGGCCATGTATGAGGTGGCGACAGCTTCGGGTTTTAGGGAGTAGGGTTTGTGGGAAAAAATTAGAGAGAGGGGGATCGTTAGTCTGATACCATGTAAAAGTGTATAAGAATTCTGGACAACTGTTATGCTTTCATTCATCATATTAATAGGTATTTATACAAGGGGTTTTCTTAGAGAATAAGCAAAGATATAGAAACCTAATCATATACAATTTCAGATTTACAAAAAAATACATACTATCCTCTTAAACCCCTTGACGTTATCTCGTACATATGTCAATTTTCTATTGTCAAATGTTTGAGCCTATAAATCTCAGTGGTGTTAGGTTCATATTGGTAGCTATTAAAGTACAACGATCCGAGATCAGCGGGATTCAACAATCGAGGTTCGACATGTAACGACCAGTTCAGACGATGATATATGTTTGTGGTACCACCTACGATCGCCGGATAATAGTTCTTGAGACTCTGTTAAGGACAATCCAATATCTTTTTTTTATCTTCCATTGATCAACTTCGAACCGGCTACCATTGATCATAGTAGAGAAAGACACTTCATCAATCTCCACAACATTGGTATAACATTGAAACACTTTGTCAAAGTGTTCTGCTTCCACAATGGCTAGGATCTCAGCACAACATTGGAATTCAAACAATAAACCTACACTATTCAACCCTAGCATTGTGCTATCATCTAGTTCTAATGCATAAGAATAAAATAGTTTTGCATTTTGAAACAAATATGTGTACCACTCATAAGGTCCTAGAGACACAAACTTTGTAGCGTCAAAAGTTGGAGCCCTCTTCCGCCAGGTCATTTGCTTCCTTCTCTTATTAGTTCTATCTCCCACAGCCGAGGTTGAAGCCATGGTAATATCCACGAAGAACCTTATTGAAGAGTGAATTTGGGGGGAATGCGTGGGTAATTTACAAAAGATTTGAATATTTATATGTGTGCAACTTGGGTAATTTATAGAGACCGAAGTCTGATTTTTGAATCATTCCTCGTAATCCAATTTTTAGGGGCCCAAAACATCTTCAAATTTTGGAACGTCCATCAAATAATTTATATTACGATAAAATAATTAATTAAGTGGGAAGCCACTTTCTCAAAACAAGTGCCGATCTCGGAACTCGACAGCCCTTTATGTCAAATCAATGCCAGTATAATTTCTTTTTGAAAGATTATATACAAGTAACCAAATTATATATATATATGCATCATATTCTAGGTCCTAACTAAGAGACACAACCATTGAATATATTAAAGCTCAGTGAAATATGAAACTCCATCCATTTGTATAGTTAGGAACACCCTCCTGAGAACACTCAAATGCTACACCACCAACAAACTGCCGACAATGCCAACATCAGAAAGAATGATTTCTTGGTCAATGTGGTTGACAAGATTCAATTCTCGGTTTCAGAAGGTGCCTTTAAAATTCACACAAAAAAATTTAGGATGAGTTCCGATGTCAGGACATTAATAGGTTATTTTTAATTGCTATTTCTAAAACAAAAACCTTTTACAATAGTGTTCTTGAATTGGTCACATGGTTCAAAAGTATGTGGCTCTTATTTCGTAAGTGATTTAGTTGAGTTCTGTAGGTAATATTTCTTCGTACTTCTCACCCTCTTTGTACTTCTATAAATATTTGCGAGGGAATGGTCTATCAACGGGTATGATTCCATGCTCCTTAATCATTCTAGTGATCAAACAACTATAGGGGAACTCCTTCTTCATTTTCACGGCGGCTTTTTTTATGTAGGAGAATATGATGAACTCAGGATTGAAATGTTTCATTTCCATTATGTAATAGAAAATCATGAGGGTTCCAATTGTGTGTTTATAAGCATGCCCTCCATTAGGAAGCACATTCATACACACCCACTCAAAAACCAAGGTTTGCTCCATGCTCAAATAACAAGTCATATTTTTCAGTTTGGCCAAGCCTATCTCCTAACATTCTAAAATACTTATGTCTCATCTCTAAGGGACAAAAGGGTTGAGAATCAGCCTTGATAGGCCATGATTATTGGTGATATATCTCATAAGGTCCATCGGGGACGTTGGGATGCAAAAAACTAAGATCGGTCCAGGGGCACCTTAAAACAACATTTATCATGAATTTAATAACATGGATTGTTATTCCATTAACCCTGATAGTGGTAGAGCTCTCGAGTTGCTCCCCCCAAATTAGTGTAGAATTGGACTTCATTGTGGTTAGTTGGACAATCCATTGTTATTAGGTTGTGTAAATGAGGACATAAATGGTCTAATATATAATCAGAATTTAAATCAGAGACAGAGTCAGAGTCATATTTGACCACCTTGGTAGTCATACATTCACGGTGTAGTCATTCTACATGGCGCTTCTCTGGCCCCTCTTTGAAGAACTTGCAGCTTTCGGTGGCCTCCGGTGAATGCTCGGGACCATGATGTGTTCTTGTTTTTTTATTGTGGACGAGAGACCTTTTTCTACATCGTCTTCTGGTTCCAATGACGGATTGGGAAGTACCGCACAAAGAGCCTCTAATGTTGAAACCCTCTTAGATTTCGATGCACCCTGGGAACAACCATGGTAGAGAGTTGCGATTTTGGAAGATTGGACTTGGTTCAAATGAACTACAATGGGTGATGGTAGGGGAATTACTAAGTATGTTGGGAGATTGAAAGAGGTGGGAAAGAACACTATTTGTACGTTTAGAGAACTTGTCCGGATTTGGTGCCGCTACGTATAAAGTACCTGCCGAGCAAATTTATGATATCGAATCAAATGCTTAAATCCTAAAATTTCATTTTTTAAAAAAATATTATTTTGGTGGCAGTGATGTTTCTGGAATGCCTTTAATTTTGGCACGCAGACTCTCAAAATCCTAGGCAATTACTGACCTTAGTTCTGAAACCAAAACTATTCGAGCACATAAAAATTAATTCCAATTTTTTAAATAATAATACCGTGCAACGCACAATGAGACTCCACTAGTATCTAATATAAGAAAATAACAATGTATTACTAAACAAATATATAAGCATGTCCTAATCTATTACTAGATAATAAATAGAGTTAAGTGCTAAAATAACCCTGACTTTAGGCCGAAAGTGCCAATATAACCCTGCAATCTCAGAAAGTGCCAAAATAACCCTTGACCACGTTGACTTTTTAGTCAACTGATTCATGGCCAGATTTTTAGGAAAAGACCATTTTGCCCTTGAATTAAAAAAGGTCTAAGTGCTAAAATAACCCTAACTTTAGGCTGAAAGTGCCAATATAACCCTGCAATCTCAGAAAGTGCCAAAATAACCCTTGACCACGTTGACTTTTTAGTCAACTAGTTTACTGCCGGAATAAGGTGAAAATACTATTTTGCCCTTATTTTTTAAAAAAGAAAAAAGTCACAAAATATGAAATGACGTCATTGGCCCTTACTTTATTTATCCTTTTCTCCTATTTTCCTCTAGCATTTTCTATTCTTCCCCAGATTTTTTTCTCGCTCCACCCTTCTTCCTGCTTTCTTCATCCTGTAGCACAAAAACCGAGTTTTCGCCTGACCGCTTCTCCTTCGAATTTCTCCTCTTCCCATTTATCCTCCTCCTGACCGTCGTCGAAACTCCCTCGTTTCTTTCTCCTTAAATACCACATCCAGCGGCCTTGCTTCGATTCTCCGTCGCAGGTAAAAAAAAAATCTCCGTCGTATGTGAGCCAGCAGGTCTTAATTACAGGGGAAGAAGCGACCCTCAATTATACTATGAGGTAGCTCATGGCGAAGTACATGGGAAACTTCCGGCGATGACAGAGACTAAAATGAGAAGATGTCACGACTTGGGTTCGGTGAGGAGTGAGGAAGGGAAGAAGGCGCGTCTTCATTTTATTAACTATGTGCTAAAATAACATGTTTTCATATCAGAAGTGCAGATATTACCCTGACTATGTGCTGAAATAACCATGTATTTATATCAGAAGTGCATATATAACCCTGACTTTATTGATTATGTGCTGAAATAACTGTGCATAACTCTGAGGGGTATTTCGGCCAAACATTTTTTAGATTTTAGTTCAAGTGTATTTTAGTGTTTTTCTTTTTCTCTTCACCGGAATTTACACGGTCAACACCGGAAAGATAGACTTTGGGTACATCAGCACAATTTTGTCAAAAGTTAGGGTTAGATTGACACATACAATAATATAAGTTAAGGCTATTTCTGCACTTTCTGAGATTGCAGGGTTATATTGGCACTTTCAGTTTAAAGTCAGGGTTATTTTAGCTCTTTACTCTTTTTATTAAAAATTATAGGGAAGACCCAGAAGAAAAAAAACTTCCATGGTCAAAGAGTATTATAGTCCATACATCATTTTTAGACAGACGTTACGGTAACAATTTGGACATTTTCGGCAACACCGGTGGTGAAACCAAGTTCAAATATAAGGATGAGCTCATTTATGATGATAATTTTTTTACGTGCGTTAGATATGAAAATTTTAAATTAGGAGTATTTTTAGAAATTCATAATTAATTGATTGAATTATGAAAACATAAAATATGAAGTTTTAAATTTTGATCCAAATAAAATCTAAATTCATCATCTTAGAAAAATTAAAAATATTATATAGTTTTAAAATGTCAATATCTAAGTTAAAATTAATGATAATATAAAATTTAATATTTAAATTAAAATATAATATTATATATCTTAATGCATTAACTCTTAGTGGTGAAAATATATATTTTAATATTATCACTAATCGATATAGTCTAAAATATGTCATTTCTAAAGATTAATTTATAAAATTTAAATAAAGTCATAGCAGAAAAATTACAAATAAAATATTTTTGTACTATATTTAATATTTATATAAAGTATTTTATACTGATTATTTTCTCAGAATTAATATTATAAGAAACACTTATATAAATAAATAAATAAATTATTCCATCTATTATTCTATATGTTTAACATAGTAATTCTAGATATTTTTTTGTAGGAAAATTAGATTGTGAGTTGATTGCAGAGAGTTGAAAAAGAAGAAGGAATAATTAGTAGGTAAAAATATTCAATTATTATCATGAAATGAAATTTGATAGTTTTAAAAAGATAAACCAAAAAGGAAAGTGTATAAAATTTAAAGAGTCTCTCTCTTGAAATACGATCTTTCAATAAGTTATGGAAAGACCAGAGTTTAAACTGCAAATTAGAAGAAATCAAGATAAAATTTTTGGGTTGCATTAATCTGGTCATGTTGCATAATAATTTTTTAATATTGCAACTAAAACATTTAACCTTTGTATAATTCTAATTCAACCTCATCTTTTTACAGGTATATGGAAAAAAGGTCTTTCCCAAGACTTTGCCAAATTTAAAAATAAATAGAGAAAAGCGCAAAAATAACCCTGTTAAATTTTGAAAGTGCAAAAATAACCCCGTAAAATAGGAAAGTGCAGTTATAAAACAAAAATGTGCATATATACCCAAATTGCACTATTTCAGAGTTGACTAAAGGAATTTTGGCATTGACCTAACATAAAAAGATAAAAAATACCCCTAGATTTAAACCATTATACCTCTAGGCTTTGCCACAAATCAATGCCTGTCGCCGTGGATCAATGATGGTCAACAGAGATCAGCACCGATCAACAATGGTCAACACCAATTGCCATGTGGTTAACGGTAGTCAACACTAGTCCATGTGTGGTTAATGTTGATCAACGGTGGTCAATGCGTCAGGTCAACGGAGGATCGCCGTCAGCTGATGGTGGCCCGGTTAGATCAGTAATTATATTAATAAGACATGGTTAGATCAACACTTTAGTAACAACACACGAGGTCAAATTAGCACTTCTAAAAAAAATAAGATAGGATCATATCAGATCACCACTATCATTAAAAAATATCTTTTTGATGAGTGCTGAATTTTTGTGGGCTCTCCTCAAAAAGTTTTTTTTATGATATCATTTTTTACATAAGTGCTGATTTAACCCTGTATTTCTTACTAAAGTGCTGATCTAACTATGTCTTATTAATAAAAGTACTGATCTAACCGGGTACCATCAGCCGATGGTGGCCCGACGATGGCGACCGGCGTTGACCATTGTTGACGGCACTGACCAACGCTTACCTGCATTGACCACCACTGACCCGCATTGATTGACCACAAGTGACATGCATTGACCACCATTGACAGGCATTGACCAGTGGTGTTGACCGGCATTGACCAGCGACGTTGACCGACATTGACTAGCGGTTTTGATCGGCCAAATGGCTTGAACACTTTTTGGGAAGGGTAATATCATCTTTATATATTTTTCAAAATTTTCCTGTTTAAATGGGTATAATGGTCATTTTAAATGATTCCAGCCACAATTTGGTTTTCAGGGTTAGATTGACACTTTCGACCAAAACATAGGGTTAAATTTACACTTTCAGATTTTAGAAGGCTGTTTATGTACTTTCGACCAAAAATAGGGTTTAAATGCACTTTTCCCAAATAAATATTATATAAAATAATTATTATAAAAGAATTTTCATAAAAATGGAGATTGAGAATAAAAAATAACCCAATTGACAAGAATATGCATCCTCATTAATGGGGTAGTATTAATTAATCATCAATTAAAAAACATTGAAGCATAACATTGAAAATCTTGGGGAAGAGGTCTACATTAAACTGGGGATTGAATTTAACTAATATTATATTTTCAATTAATTTTTAAAAGTTGATGTGGCAAGCTTGGGAAGTGGCACTTGTCAAAAATTTGTGAAAGGTGATGTGGTTAAATGCAGGGGTGTCACTAAATCAAGAAGTTGCTATTTTAGTATATAGAATCGATAACTATACCTATTTGAGTCAGTGCCTATATAATTCTCAGATAATTTTTAGTACAAAACCAACCCTAACTACTTAATGTAAGTACTAATATAACACTTCGTAGTATATTTCAGCATTGAATTGCCATTTGGCCATTAACCGATCTGAAATGACCAAAATGCCCTTTGGGCAAAATATAAAAAATTGAAAGACTAGTTTGGCCCGTCGTTGCTCTGCCACCACCGCCGCTGCTCCATCACCTCCGTCGGCGCTCTGCAACAACCATTGCTACTCCGCCGCTCTTTCTCCATCCTCGTTGCTCCACCACCACCCTGCCACTATTGCTCCATTCATTTCGGCAACACTCTGCCACCACTCCAAATCTCTAACTCCGCCATCGCGCGATCCCAGCCCAGCCCCCCTCCCCATCACCAAAACCCTAACGCAGACCAATGCAATCACCCCGATCTGGAGCTCCTTTGAAGACCACCTACTCGACAACTACCAAAACCCGTACCGCTGCACTGGAGCTCCTCGTCACTGCTCCTTGCCTCCTTTACCAAAACCTTCATCGTAGCACTTCTCCCTTCAGCCGCGTGCGTCACCAGTCAACCATCACTGATGAGAGTCCAAGCATCAACCTTCAGTCGCATCCTCTCAATCCCTCAACTGCGCCTCCCTTAGTTCACTCCAGCAAATTTCATCGGCGTCCAGTCGAGCGCAGGGGCGAGGAGAGATCTAAAATTGTTTACGTCGACCAGACTAAAATGTTCCTCCCCCACCACCAGAGAATGCCGGAGAAATATCACATGGTAGAAAAGAAGAAAAAGGTTGCAGCGGAAGTGGAAGAAAAAGAAGAAAAGAAGAAGAATAGGATTTTTGGGTATAATTGTAATTTCTTCTCCTTTTTAATTTTTTTCACCAGGTTAAAATAGTCTTTTCAATCAAATCCAGACTTAAACTGTCAAAATGGGTAAATTGCACTTGCATTAACTATCTAGGTTTGTGCACATGAGAAATGGGTACTCTTTCGCTCTTTTCGAGCTGACAGACACTTTGTAAATTTTTCGAAGACACGAGAAGTTTAAAACGAGAACTGAATGATGAAATGATGACTCATGTGGATGATCGATACGCTTGTGACAGGTTTGGAGACCAGCTCGCATGCCGAGAAATGCACAAGACAGGGCGTGAGATGACTGAGTTAGTGCACTGAGATGATAGAGACCATTGTTTTACGGTTCCTATGAGAAGTGTTCAATCTTGCAGATCCCTCACATAACAATGAGTTGGGAAAATGAGCATATAAGCGGTATTATGCTTAGTTATTTGAGAAACACTAAGAAGATTTTTGCGTACATTTGGAAAGAATAAAATATTATGAAGGTGAACAAGTTGGTTAGAAGATGGCAAAATAGATGACCACAAATGCGTAATAGGAAGTGACGTACCATTGTCAACCTGTAATATGGCATTACCAATGTAATAAAAAAAGAACAGGGATATTGGAGAAGTTGAAGGTGACATGGTTTTTAGCACCGGAATTGAAGAGCCAAGCAAGATCATGAAGGTTGAAGGCGACGCTGGGAGTGCCACGAGATAGGCCTGGCGGGACGAGGTTGGTGTCTGCTGGTAACAAAGCTGGTTGTCATAGTGTTGCTGATTGGCCCGCTTCAGGCGAGGAC
>JAUOBV010512711.1:0-17241 GCA_032360425.1 Rubia occidens | reverse complement strand
CTTTTTCCAAGACAGCCAGTGTCTTTTAAAACCCGAATCCGATTTCCTCCAATAAAAATTGCCTAAGATGCTTTCAATTCTTTCTAAAGTGTGAGAAGTAGATGCTATTATTGACCAAGAGTGAAGGGGTATTGAGCAAAGAATGTGCCTAATCAAAACCAGCTTTCCACCTGACGAAAGCCATTTGTTTTTCCAGTTTTCCAATCTGTGTTCAATTCTGTCTATTAAGTGGGTGAAATGCCTATTAAGTTTTCTCCCTGTGAATAGTTTTACCCCTAGATAAGTGAAAGGAAGAGATTCCTTCTTCATTCCTGTGATTCTTGTTATCTCATCCTCTTTCCTTTTGCTTAACTTTCCTGAGAAGAAATGGCTTTTATTGAAGTTTACCTTCTGACCAGTACCTCTCTGAAAAATGTCCATGAATCTCATTAAATTTTTCAATGTTTTGGTAGTTCCAGATAAAAAAATGGTTGTGTCATCCGCAAAAGATAACTGAGTGATTGGGACTGAATTAGGAGGTGTTTTAAAAAGCTTTAGATTTTCCAAAAGGAATTGTTTTTTCAGATTAATCGTTAACAATTCAGATAGAATGTTAAAAAGAAAAGGAGACAAGGGATCCCCTTGTTTCAAGCCCCTTGATGGTTTAAAATAACCATGAGGAATTCCATTGATCAAAACTGAAAACCAAGCTGCATTTAAATTATTCATGACTAACTTGACAAACCTGCCATCAAATCCTAGTCTTAGCATTAATGAATTGAGAGCTGGCCAGGAGACCATATCAAATGCTTTCATCATATCTATTTTTAGGATTAAATTAAGAGATTCATTTCTTTTGTCGAGTAATCTAACAGCCTCCTTCATTAAAAGAATATTATCACTTATGTCCCTTCCTGAGATAAACGCCGACTGTTCTTCAGAAATGATTGCATGCATAAGAGGTTTAATCCTTTCAGCCATTATTTTAGCCATTAGTTTGTTAGTAAAATTTGACAAACTAATAGGTCTAAACTCTGAGAAAGTAACCGGGGTTGGGTTTTTAGGGATTAATGTAATAAAAGAACTACCTATTGCCCTAGGAATAGGAACTCCCTGTTGAAACTCTAATACAGCCTGATGTAAGTCTTTATGAATGATATGCCAAGCATTACGAAAGAAAAGCCCAGAGAAACCATCAGGACCTGGAGCAGCTGAGGGACTTAAGCTAAAAACAGCATGTTTGACCTCCCCTAATGTGATTGATATGCGTAAAACCTGATTCCGAACTTCAGACACTATAGGTTTACACTCTCGAAGAAGAAAAGATAGGTTATTCCCAGTGACATCCGTGTTTTCATCTTGCAGCAGTTTCTTAAAGAAACAAGCAGCTGCTTCCCCTATTTCCTCCTGTTTGTTTAGCCATTTATTATCTTCAGTTTTAATTTTCAGAATAGATAATCTTGCCCTATTTTCATTGATTGCTTTGTGAAAATACTTTGTGTTACAATCTCCATCCTTCAACCACTTCTCTCTAGATCTCTGCTTAAGAAATGTGTGCTCTTCCAAAAGTGATCTTGTTAAAATGGCTCTAGCTTCATTAAGCTCTATTCTTGTTGCAGTTTCATGATTCCTATCATAAGTGTCTTCTAATTCAGCCATCCTAGATTCGTCTCTTTTTATGTTGTCCTTTAAGTTACCAAAACTTATTTTATTCCACAGCTTAATTTCATTTTTTAGTTTCTGCAGTTTCAGAACAACCCGAATCTGACCTTGAGATTCAATAGGCTCATTCCAGGATTTTTCTATTAAACCTAGGAAGTCTTTTCTTAAGAACCACATATCCTGAAACCTAAACGGCCTAGGGTATGTCTTCTGGTCAGAAATTATCTGTAATAGCAAAGGGGAATGGTCTGATGTGGTTCTGTTTAATACCTGGACCGAGGATCTATTATAGTGATCCCCAAAGCCTTTGCTAGCCAGGATCCTATCTAGTCTCTTAGATGTAGGATTGTTAACTCTGTGATTACTCCAAGTGAATGAATTACCTATAGTATTAATTTCAGCTAGCTTCAGGTTATTAATGAAGTTATTGAAGTCCCTAATTGTGGTCATATCTGGAGCAGCTGGACCTGAATACTCATCTAGACTCCTAATTGCATTAAAATCTCCCCCCAATATGGTATGCTCATTCTTGACCAGGGTAATGATTTCTCTATACATGATATTTCTATCCGTGTTAGATTGTGGTGAATAAACTGCAAATATTTCCACTGAAATCTCTTCATCCCTACCAGTTATTTTTAGTCTTATGAAAAATTCATGCTCAGATATTAAATCAACCATAATTCTCTGAGAGTGAAAAATTCAAATCTGTTTATGGTTTGTTTGCAGAACATTCCGAAAATTTAACCGGTTCTGATATGCCTGCCTACCTTCCTGATTTCCTTTAGGGTCTATAACAACTAACAGGTCAATTTTATGCATAGAAGAAAGTCTCTTCAGTCTTTTTTCCGATGTTCCCATACCTCTAACATTCCAGAACATTATATTAGCATGCTTTTTAAACATAATTAACATTTTTTTTTGCTAACCTGGAACTTCTCTTTGGTTTGATGGATACTTTGGTAAAGTTGTCTTCCTCATTCTGCTGGGAACAGGTTACAGAGTCGTCGTCTCCCCCCTCAGCCTCCTGGTTCTTAGCTTTTGTTACAGCCCTCAAATTATCCTCCGATATTTTGACCTGCAAAAAAGTATTGTTATGCAAGGGGGTTCTATTTGGATTCCAAAGCAAATGAGATGGATCTAGGTTTAGGGAATCCTGTGAATCTCTGAGTTTAGAGCATAGTGTATCATCGTTGAATATCGGTGAGTGAAGCTGCATTCTTGGTGAAGAAGGTGCGGAGTTATAGCCCTTAGAATCATCCTTATTGTCTTGGTAGTCTCCCTCCTGACCCGATTCTTCTTCATTTTGGATCATGTGTTGCAGCTGTATGTTGACATCTTCATCTTGTTCTTCTTGTTGCAAAATAGCAAACCTGTTTGAAGTAGAGGTGGGAGAAGGGGATTCTGCTACAAATTCTTCATTGTTTTCCACCTGAATGTGATAGTGACTTGTGTTTGGTTCATTAATTACCCGATGTATTTTCATCCCCTGATTCTCTAAACTTTCTAAGTTTGTTGTTGGGGTAGACCATTTAGGAGGTGATTCATCTATCTGGATGGGTGAAAGGCCAGTAGTAGACTCAACCCTCTTCCATTTAGTCTCTTTTTTTTTGGTATCCACAATATTCACTTTCCTAGGTTCATTCATAATCTGGACTTTCTGTTTTTGAAGATTATCCTTTTGCACATGATTAGGCAATTTGAGGGCATCCGGTAATGATGTGTGAGCTTCCTTATCAGTCCCTCTCTGATTATCCAAATTAGGAACATTTGGAGCATTATCTGAAAACAAATTCTGTCTGCACCTATCACCAGAATGTCCTAATTTATAGCATTTCTTACAGTATGCAGGGAAGTCCTCATAGATTATATTGTAGGATTTGTTGAAACCAATAGAGCCTAATCTGATTTTTGATGGTCTAGGTTTACAAACATCCATTTCCACACAAAGCCTAATGGTAGACGGTCTAGTAAGGTTTTTTGTTGGAGAATCAGTAAACAGCAACTCACCTAATGCTTTACCAATATGAGTAAGAACAGAAGGGTGAAAGAAGTGTACCGGGGGATACTCCACCGTGAGCCACACTGGGGCGAGGGAGGATTCTTCCTCATAATCGAAATGCTTGGTCCATTTCAAGACTCTCATGATATTGCCTCCCAGCGCCCAGGTTCTCTTGAGCCAGCATCGATGATAATCGTCATCCAAATCGAAAGTTATTCGAACGTGACGATTGTCCATGGCAGCGATATTGGCTTGCCCTGTAAACCCAATTGTTTGAAATTGCTTTCGGATGTATTCCATTGATGGCCTCCCTCTACTGAATTTACCAATCAAAGCTTTTGAGAACGGGATTGCTATTTGGTCAATTTCTTCATCCGGATACAAAACAGCAACCTCCCCCTTGAAATTGTAGTGAGGATGAAGATCTATAGGTTGAGGGGGTAGGTTTTGCTGTTTCAATTTGTCAGCAAAAGATGTCTGTAAGGGGACTTTGTTTTTCCATGGCGGATCCGCCATGTCCGGCGAACGTCCGTTGAAGGTAACCGTTACCGGGGAAGATGGGAAATAGAGAGAAGTCAGAGAGAATTTTTTGATAAGTCTAAATTCTGTAAAAGTACCTGACTATATTTTTTTAGTTATACACTACATCTGTTAAATTAAACAATGAATTTTTAAATTTAGATAAAGTATTTTTATAGTTAAATATTGTACTTTTTATATTATGTCATATATTTTCATATTCAAACACACCTTATTTTATGTTTTAAATTATAAAATAAATTATTTAAATTAAAATAAATAGTTGAAAAATAAATTAATTTATCCATACGTTTATGAACAGATCACCTTTTCAGAAACTTCTCCATCCCTTTTAGTTTAATATTTCACTCACACTTAATTATTTGTTTACATTATGTTCTTTTATCTTTTTCCGCCTAGCCATACATTGTAATTAGTATAGAAAATTTAAGGGAGAAAATAAGCAGGGATGCAGTGCAGCGAAAACATCTCAACCTGAATTACAGACAACTCTTTGCAAAATTCTCTCATAGCATAATTTACTTTTTATTTTTAATTATTTATTATTATTAGTTTACATTGGTCAAATTTGAAAATTTCTCTCATAACTGAATTTACTTTTTAATGTTGAATTGTTTATTATTATAAGTTTCCCTGGATCGAATTCTACAAACTCTATTTCATTTTCAACATTATTCCACTCAAATGTTTCTCTCTTCTGTCTTTCTCATGGCTTGCAGCTCTTTCGCGACGAACTCTGCCTCTACTGAATAGGCTCCAAAAACCGCCTGTGCACCACCGCCTTTCTGTACCTCAAGCCCAAACTCCGTTGCCGACTCTGTTCGATTTTCCCCAAAATTTGAATGGATACGAAGATTGAACCACTCCAACAATGAATGGCTTTGATAATAGAACCGTTTTTGCTCCGCCACTATTGCAGCTTCATGCAGTTCCACCACCTCGGTGTGTAATCCGCACCCTGCTCGGATTCAACACGCAATTTCAAAGCTCTAATTTGTAGGTATATGTTCTTTCACACTGTTTTCAATCAATCATTTCTCCAATCTACATTTGTTTCTAAATTCATTCAGATATATTGTGTTTTATTCCATTGATTCATTGAACCTCCAGAACTGAAAATCAGAATCTGATGCTTCGGAAGTGTTGAATTGATTGTGTTGTTTTTTTGCTAGTGTGGTGGATGAAAGCTTAGTCTGTGGAATTTGAGAATAGAATCGAAGTTGAATTTCATGAGTTTTTTTTATTTTGTTATAGTTTTTGAAACTTTGTATTCTTCGCATTTTGAAGAATTGAATTGAATTTTATCTATGTGTTCATCGGCTTGAACTTCGGTTTGCTCTGCTTTCACTACAAGAAATCTCACCTTTTTACCTCAATTTTTTGGCCAAAAATAACCAAAGTAAATGTGGCCGGAGTAAAAAGTATTTTTACCTCGGTTTTTATGAAATAACCTAAGGTAAAAAGTTAATAGCCAACGGTGTTACCAATAACCATGCAACGTCGGTCCATACGTTCTGGCTGCCGACCTACAAGGAAACATACGACTTCATCGCTGACGACATCACAAATTTTAGGTAGCAAAGTAATTCATACATGTAAGCAATATCACACTATTATCTAATCGACGTCACAGATTGGGATTTTTTTTACCATGGTTTGAACCTGCGGTAAATATTAATTTTTACTGCAGTTTTTTTAAAAAAAAACTGTTGTAAATATGTACATGAGGATCTCAATGCGGCCCATAGTGTGATGTTGGGAAAAAATTCATGGTAGTCGATTAGCATGTTGTTCTGCGATGTTGGTTTGACAATAGTTGCTTTGGTCGACACCAAAGCATTGATGGCATGGCATATGGGTTGACACAACGTCATTCTAATTAACCAATGTCGCTTGCATTGATGTAACTTGGGTGCCCTGAATGGGATGTACGAGGTTCTTGCAATGTCAGTTTCGTGGGGTCAGGATTACTGAATGGTAAATTAGACATGGGTGACGTCGCTACTTAAAATATCAAGAGCAATACAATATCCTTCAAAAAGTGTTCCCGGGTTCGACGCCATTCAGATAACATGTAGGTACAGCTAGCATAATCTATACACATAAGAAATATAAATACTACAACTTTAATACACAATTACAGTTATCAAAATTCTCACAAAATGAACTATATCTTTGATACTCCATATCTAGGTAAATAACTATATCAACATTGCAAAAAACACCTTGAAAAATATCAATGGGTATTTTAGAGAATGATGCTCGCACCAAAAACTTAACCTAATACTAGTTCCTCATACAGTTATGGGTTAAGTAAATCTTTCAAATGCTTTACCATCATGAAAAGCACCCAGGTTTCACGTACATCCTCCAACTACCTGATAGTGTATGGTAATTGGTCCTTGGGAAAGGACTACAACATGGATTAAAAAGTTACCGAAAACTGAGGTTTGGCGTAGTCTTGTCATTCTCATTGAAACAAAATGTGAGAATAAGCATACCTTTTGTAGATTATATTGATTCTCATTTATATTCGCTACAAAATCCTTCCCAAATATCATGCAATAGTAACCTCTTTGCGATGGAGCCAATTATTTTTTATACTAACGGTACCCACAAATTGTTCATAAACACATAGTTATTCACATATTGCAATAATTAATTAAAATTGATATGTTGTAAATTATAATCTTTAGGTACTTCCAATGGAATAACTTGTGTGCGTAAACCAATGGATCCATAATTACCTTTACAATTGCCAATGAAATAGTCTTGGGGTGACATCTGATGTAATGGATCAAACCAGAACATCGTGTTTGAGGTAATAACAAAGACGACGAGCATCCAGCGTGTGCTAAATGTATGAAATTGGAATTAATTCATTATAAACCTATAATCTATTGTACACTTAAAAAATTGTAATTCAGTAAGTACAGTTGACTCACCTCTCGTAATATGTTGTGATATATATCGAATTCTCCTTTTTCATCAACCGGGAGCTCTGTTAGGCTAAACGCTCTTCCATCCCCACATTTTCATGTTTGATATTCAATGGGCAAAGAACCTCTATCCACCCTTTCATTTTGGAAATGGATTGTACATGCAAAAGCCACATACGTAGTAATTCTAGATAGATTGATATGCAACGCAATACTTACAACAATTAATAACATTTGGTTCATTGATTAAAACTTACATGCAATGTAGTTGCATCATGGGAAGGGGCATTATTGAAATTGAACAAGGTCTCGAAATCCTCCTTCCGGATGATTGGATTTACATTGTACCCAAAAGTACCAACCATTGTTACTTTGTACAAAGACGATGGAGGGTGTGTTTTCAAGATCGTGTGGATGTTCTTTAAAAATCCATCCTTCTAGGGATTGAACGGAGGTGGCTTCACTCTAGGGACACAAGATTTTGTAGCCTTTGGATCCCCCAATGTACTTGGCAATTTGGCCAAGTTACTAATCCTTGCCACGATCTACATGAAATAAATTTGGAAAGTTATGTACAAATTTTTTGTCTCAACTCCTCACATATGAAACTGCCACATTTTTTGTTTTACTTTCTTGGGGGTTTTGTTTCCATAATACAGACAAAATATAGGGGCCACTCAACAAATATTCCCACCGCCTCGTTAACAGTAGTTTTCTCGGCATCTGGGATTTGAAGAACTATACCATCTACGAGGATCTTAATGATATTAACAACCACGTTTTCCTTCACGAGTGGCTTGTGATGATGCAATCATATAGATGTGTACATTTTTCCTTTCGTAACGACATGGATCTCACCTTCAACATGTTCGGCTAGAAGAATGCACAACGAATTATCTTTCACCAGAAGAGCAGCTAATTTAAAATAAAGTATAAAATAATTTGAATTTAAACTGTGTAATATATTTACTTATACTTTCAAGTTGTGTTGGGTGGTCTCTACCAGCTTCATTTTTAGTCGTTTAAATGCAAGAGGCGTTGTTGAAGTCGGAGACGTTGGTTCAGGTGTACTATCACACCCCGGGTGGTCACGTGTTGAGTTTTTTTAGAGAATAAGTGTGGGGGGTAGTTGAGGATGTTGGATTATAACATACTAGGATTCTCTCCAAGTCAAGTGGCATTTTCCTCCCATTCGATTCTTGAGAGACACAAGAAACTAGTTGGGCAACTGTAAATTTCAAAGCATCAATCTCTCTATGTTGATTACTTGACGGAATATCAACCTTCATTGACCGCGGTTTGAAAAAGATTTCCCTAAGTGTAACGAGAGTTCCAAAACTCCAGACACAGCCCAGACATTCTTTCTTGTTTAGCTCTACGCCATGTATGTCTTTCTTTCCCACCTTGACGAACTCATCGGACTTTTTCTTTCTTTTTAAGTCTTCCTATAAATTACCATTATTGGATCACATTTATTGGGTCAAATTTTATTTTCAAATATTTCCCATACATTAAATCTACTAAATAGTTGGTAAACTTACAATTTTTTGGGCTACCACCTCCACATCTTTGGTGCAGAACTTACCCTCTTCTTTCTCGCTCCTTTTGTATCATTTCAACCATTTTTCAAATCGGGCAACCTGATCCGATGTGGGATATTCCTTTGAATTCCTTGTTTCTTCGTCCGTTATCCAATGCTCAACTTTCTCAAACACTCAGGCCTCAAAACTTTCTTTCATGATAATTCTTGTGACTAGATGTACCATCCTCGGCTCATGATGTGCCGCATGTTTCCTTTGGTAACCTGAACATGGTTTGCTCTCAGACCCTATGATAACATGAAAAAATTTGGTTTGGTTATGAAAATGAAGAAGGGAAATGATGAGGGACAATAGTAACTCTTTGTCCCTGTGTGCTTCTGACATTGGTCACTTGACCCTAAGTTAATCGCATATGTCGAATGGTCATCATGAGACGTCTCCTACACCGTCGTACCGAGATAGAGCCTAAACTTAGATTTTAAATGATATTGCGCACTACTCGGTAGAAATGATCCAGAGCCCGAGTAGTACAATGAGATATGGCTTTGTCCAGTTTGTGGTACTCTAGTTTTGGATATTAGGGTACGTTACAATTACTAAGCATTGACGATCACAAACCACATACACAATTAATTGCTATCATGATAACATGCTCATGCACATTCTAGTCTATCCAATAAAATATGTAGTTGCATACAAATATAATTATGTATCCAGTATGTTATTTCTTTATAGCATGTAAATGATAATTTCTTATCGATTCTTTATCCGCAAGCTTTCTTCCAACTGAACTCTTCAAGCTTGATTCACTAGTGAATGAATGCTTAATTATTGGGTCACAATTTTCTTCTTTCCAAAAACGTAAACTCTAGCAAATTTTACTTTGAAATCTCTCCATCTCTCTCAAGCGCCATATTGTTCTATTCTTCATCATTTCTATGTTTTCACACTCAATAATGAAGGCCAACTCAAGGATATCTTTTCCTTTTAAACATCATCGAACCGAGGCCATGACTAGTACAAGACTATGTCTACCTTTGTCCTCGCAATCAATCCTACGTAACTTGACCACCAATTTCTATCTTCGCCTATCGCATTTCCTATGTGGTCAAATTTCATTGGAAATTTGATACCTTTGTCCATCATGTCTATTAATTTCTTGCAAATAGCCCTACCCCAACCTTGCTTATGCATTTTCGATATATTACCATCTATCCCTCTTTTGGACCATTTCCTCTTATCGTGGATCACCACCCCACGACCAAAAAATGAAGTTAAGTTATCACAAAGCACTATATCATCCACAACACTAAGTTAATTAATCGCACAAAATGAAGCTACGAATATGCTCATAATGAAATATTTTTGAACAACAACACTATATCATCCATTACGTGACACACTACAATAATCTACTTCATAGATGATCTTGATATGAATAAAATCCATGAGGAAAACAAAACATGTCATGTCATTCCCATATCATTAACCACCATTTGAGAACTTTAACTAGTGTAACACATTAAAAAATGAAATCTTTAAACTATCCACACAACCCTACTTGTATTGGCCACATAACAAAATAGATGAAAACCAAGACACATAAGAACAACGAACACTCATTCAATAATCATTCCCAACGAATGTAAAAATTAAAATATGATCATGTTTGTGTTGTTTGGAAGATGAAACCTTACCACAATTTTGTTTCATGGAAGTCCCCTCTATGGTGACATCATCATTTTCCCTTTGCTTCTCCATTAAGCCTCTATAGGGGAGATTAAGTTCAAGGTTTTTGGTGCTTGAAAGATTGGAGGAGCAAGGAAATGGAGATGAAGAAATTTTGGTCTTAGATGATGAAGGGCGCCATATTTGGCAATGAATTCTTTTTCAAAGCTTTTTTGGGCCTTTTGTCCCTAAGTGTGGTGCATAAATATATTCTCCTACCAGGCTTGCGATGTCGCAAATATCGTTCGAACATTAAGTTTAGGTCTTCACGTGGGTCAACATCGGCCCAATAGGCTCATTTGCTAACAATATGCGAATCTCATAATGGTTGGTCAAATATCGGTGTTCACGTAGTGTGTGTTGACGTCATAATCTTAACTGGATGAGCATTCTTATAATGGGCCCTCAAATGGACCAAATGGCCCATTTCACAATCTTCAACGAATTCACCATCTGTTCGTTACCTGATTGGTACAAGCAATGTTATGTGCAACATCGCTAAGTAGGGTTTCCATAGGTTTTCCATTAATAGTCCTAGTTCATCGATCAATACACCCACATTGTTGTCCACCCATTTGTATTTGAAAATTAGGACCCTGAAACTTGTGTAGATGAGTTCCCAAATTTCCTCTGTCACCTCATAGTAGGATACGTTCTCGTACACTGGATTTCTATACTTTGCGCTGCTGGCATGTAATGCTTTCACAACTATGCTAAATACACTATTTTGAGTTGCGGTATATGTGTCCAATTCAAGGGATGAGAAGGTAAACAGATTCATGTCATAGCCGGTGAAAGAAATCATAGTAGCAGAATGCATGAAGGCTAACCAGTTCAAGGTTTCATCGTGACTCTCTCCGACTACTTTTTGTTGTAACCAATCAATGAAAGTATGATTGTGTTTTACAAGGACTTGCTTTTCCGACCAACCAGGGTGCCGCTCTCTGAAATACACCATGTGCATATCCACATAGAGGTGAACCACATCTGAATTGAACAAGACATACAAGTGCACTTTCATCAACTCGTCATGGGTTGATAACCGAGTTATCCTTTTTTGAAACCTTTGCCACAATATCTCTCTCCATGGCACCATTCGGGTACACCAAACAACACTCCATTCTTCAATAATTCCATATAGTATTCTACCACCTTCTTAGTCACATACCTCTGCACTATACTGGCATCCAGATGAGATTGATTTTTCAAATAACCCTTGAATATCTTCATATACCTCTCGAAGGGATATATCCATTGAATTTTAACAGGACCACAAATAAATATTTCTCGTACAACGTGAACCAACATGTGCACCATGATGGTAAATAATAAAGGGGGGAAATACATCTCCAACTCGCACAACACGATAACTATTTTCTCCTGCAATTCCTTCAATTTTACAAAAAAATGTCCTTGAAGAAGCGACAAAAATGGGCAACACACTTCCTAAAGTGAGTTGAAAAGATGGATCTGATCGCAACTGGGAGAAATTATTGAATCAACTAATGTGAATCGTACGATTTCATACTCAGCAATCTCAACCCCTCACCAGACGCCGGATTGCTAACCCAAGATGAGTAGCCTACCAGGACATCCATATCTTTCAGAATAGAGCATATCAAGTCTTTTTCTACTTTTGAAAGTGTGTAACAAGCTGCGGACCAGTGCTTCTTCGTCCCCTGCACCACCAGGACAAATCAGGTCTAATTCCCACTTTGACCATATTTTTCCTAGACTTGACACCATCATTTGTCTTACCCAAGATATTCAACAAAGTACTAAAAAAATGGTCACATACATTCTTCTCAATATGCATCATGTCCAAACAGTGTCGAACGTCAAGTATCTCACAATAAGGTAAGTCAAATAATATGGACCGCTTCTTCCAACTATCAGAAACTTTAGGTTTCCTTTTCCTTTTGCCGAAGTTGTTATATACATCTCAAAACATGTAAAATATTGACGTACTTATTAATATGGGTGGAGGGCCGATAACTCTACCTTTCCATTGAATTCAACAAGTCTATTCCTTCACCGATGAGTTTTAGGAAGCCATATTTGGTGCCCAAGGTACACTATCTTAATTACATGCCGTAATGGACGATAATCCATTCCATCTAAACAAATGGGGAATATTCCATGTGACCTTCCATGGAATAGTCAGACAGATTTCCATAAGCGGGAAAGTCATTAACGGCACAAAACAACATTGCTCTAGAATCAAACAACTCCTTCTGAAACCCATCATACGTGCTCGTTCCAGGATCCCACAGCTTTTTAAGGTTATCCACCAAGGGGAGAGGTACATATCGATATCCTTTCCCGGTTTTTTTGGACCAGAGATCATTTAAGATAACATTATGTACTTCCTTTTCTTGCACGACCATGGGGGTAAGTTGTAAATCATTACCATCACTGGCCACAAACTATGACTGCTGCTCATATTAGCGAACGGGTTTATTACATCAGTGCACAAACAAACCCTGAAGTTACGTGGCTCATTCCTTAAGGCCAAAAATGTCGCATATCTCTTCTTCCACTGATCACCATTAGCCGGATGACTTATGACTTCAGGATCAAACACGGCCTGATTCGCATGCCAACTCAAATACTTTGCATTCCAGGATTGTCAAACAATCTTCTCAATCAAGGAATAATAGGTAGATACCAAAAAACCTTGACAGGAACCTTCTTCGTCTGCCCAATTACCAATATCTCCATCAACATCCACCTCCTTCAATTTGAACCTTGAAGCATTGCATTTAGGGAATTCCTCCGCATTCAAATGATCTCCCCAATACAAGATACAATCATTACGATAAGCATGTATCTTTTCATAATCCATGCCGATCGGACATAGTACCTTATTTGCTATATATACCATTTTGTGGAGTATATTGCCAACCGGAAACATTTCTTTCAAGACTTTCAACAAACCAGAGAAACCTACATCACTATAGGAATACTTAGCTTTCACATTCATCAACTGTAACTTAGCCTTCGGTATTGTCATTCCATCGGGGCATCCATCAGAAGTGTCTCATTATTTCTGTGGAGGTCTGAAAGTATTTTAGTATTTCCATTGTAGTTTTTGACAATCTACTCTACCAACTCATCCAACCTTTCATCTTTCTCAGCCTCTACTTCATTTGTAGTAGTGTCTTCCAAATTTTCTGCACGCCGAAATTAAGTTTTGTATGTTAAATCAAAACCGTGTATAAATAATTGTTCCTTCAAAGGAGTTGCTCCTTCAAGAATAACGGTGTTCCGGCACTTCTTACACGGAAAATATGCATATGACAAATTCTCCTTTGCAACATTAGTTACAAAATATTGATAACTCTCGCTAGTTCAATCTTCTTCAAAACAATGGGCTTTGTCCATATATATTCCTACAATATGATAACAAGTACACACCCTTTAGAGACCTATCTTAGTAAATACATCCACATGCATTCATTCAATCCATGATTTCCATGCATATCAAAAACTTACACACACGCACACACAGACATATATATTTATATATATATTCATTATATTACCATACACATGTATAACCACAACCATATACAATAATGGAATGTCGTATTTCAATCAACCCATAGTTAAACACATTACCCCATACGAAATGAACAAACCTAGCACTCAATTAAACATGAAACTACAAATTGGATGTATTCAAATACTTACTTGGTAAGACTAAGCACAATCAACAATCCTATTGGCCTCCTTCAACAATTTGGTTTTTGTTTTTGAAGAGGACAACTGGAATGGGAACAAAAAATTTGGGTGTTATGATTAGATTTTGGTCAATTAAACCAAACTTACAAACTATAGCCCGACCATTGCGACGTTGCTTCAAACCATTGTTTAACAATCGGCCAAACCGACAAACAATGCGACGACGGTCATTTCACGATTAACTGATATTGCTTGCTTCGACCAACATTACCGTCATTGCATTTACGTCACTCAGACTATTTACTTCGATTTCCAAGAATAATTACCTCGGTTTCAATAGAACCGATGTAAAAAAGACAATTATTTACCTCGGTTTTTTTATAACCTAGGTAAATAAAATCTTTTACTTCAAAAAAAATATAACAGAGTGATGTGTCTGATTGGTTTTGTTTATTTGGTATATTAAATTGAGCTTTTATGAGAATAATGTGCATTTTATGTGTGTTTTCTGTGCAGATTTGATAATTGGAGAATTTTGGAGATGAAAGGAAGAAGGATGAAAAATTGAAGAATTTGGAGGTTAAATGGTACCCTAATACTATACTCTTTTTCCTAAAGGATTTTTTAATGCGGTAGTGTGCTCCAATGGATATTGAATTTTCATTATTCCAGGATTTGAAAAAAAAAAAGAAGAAAAGAAGCAATAAAGAAGAAAGTGAATAGTTGAAGAAATAATGAAGAAAATGTTATTTCTTAATTTTGTCATTGGTAATTTATATAATTTTAAGAAAAGATATATTTACTTTTCCTATTATGATTTAGTTAGGGATATCAATAGTTTTAGTTTTCATAAAATTTTATTTACTTTCATATTCCATTAAAGAACTGGAAAGGTAGGATTTGAGGACATATAAAAGCACTCGCACGTAGGGGTCTTTTATTGTCGACTCCCGTTCTTTTTCGTTCACTGTAGGAAGCCCGCGCAGGTCTTCCTAGGATTAATTTGTTAATTATTTGGATTGGTGCGAAGCAATACTTACATAGGGTTTCGTTAAAGAATATTGGGCGATTTGCATTATTTTATGCGCAGCATTTGATTCGTCAATACGGTTTGCATTTGTTTCATTATATTAGATATTATGTTTAGTCATTATTTTAGTTATTTGTTTAGTTTAATTATTATGAGTAGCTGATTTATATATCGGCATGGAATAACAAGCATTCATTTATGAATCGTGAGACTTAATTGTTTTTTAATTTATTCTTATGTGTTCTTGGTTGAATTAATTCTTGATATGTTTATGTCTGGCCAATTTCAATATTATTGGGATATTGCTATCTAATTCCACCAATACGCAATCGTTGGAAAGGATTAGTAAGTAGTGAGGTCTTGTGGAAGCTATACAGTTAACTGTAACGGCAAGATGCGGAACAATTAAGTGTGTGTTACTACTTGCGAATACTTGGGTAATTGCTATATCAGCCTCTTTTCATTCTTAATGTTATCGAGGTATGTATCTGGTTCAGCGAATACTTTCCCGGGGCATCTTGTTAAGAGAAACAATTGGTTAATTATAGTTGGTCAATTGTCGACAAAGTAAGAAAGAATTGAGAGGGTTTAAGCAAATACTTGTCGTCTTATAACTGATAGACGCATATGAATTGATTTATATTTGCGGCGATGATCGATGCTTAACTAATGTGAGTTATTCTGAGCCGATTGCATTCATCATATATTTTCTAGATTCATTTAATATTTGTTAGTTTGCATTTTTATTCATATTTGATTCTTGTTAGTTTGTATCATTAATTGTTAGAAAAATCTGAAATTTGGCTACACAAAAGTGTTTTATATCAGTATGTATTTTTATTATAGTTAGTGATCTGTTGCTCGTGGAATCGACTACGCTTACTACTTTACTAATCTCATCTGTAGGGATTGCAGATTATTTTGTTGAGTGAAATGACGTTCACCATCAAGGTAAAAAAAGTTTTTATCTCGGTTTCACTTTTTAAAAAAATGAGGAACCTAAGGTATGCTAAACATCCGTACCATATTACTTGTAATTGTATATTTGAGTAGGAAATTTCCAATATTTCAAATAAAATTTGTGTTTTGTGAAAACTTGATTAATAAGTATTCGAAATCAAGATGATTGTATCCATTTGCGGTTCTTGTGGACAGAATTTGGAGGCGAGCACTCAAATTGTGGAAAATTTGTTTAGCTATCTCATATGTCTTCAGGGATTAGTTTTCTTTGCTCTGTTGATTGGAAATATCCACTATATAAATTCATGCATTTAGTGAAAAATTCGTCAATTTTCCTACCATATTTTTTCTAGGAGTTAGAAAATATACATAGAAACAAATTTTAATTTTATAAAAGCAAATTTAATGACATATTTATTACTAATGTTGTTCGTAACATCAAAGAGTTGTTTAGAATCTACCACGGCAAGACATTAAGAGTGGAGGGTTAAGAGAAGAGTCACTGAGAAATGGAAGACATCGTCAATTGCCACTTGAGTTGAAATATCGTGTTCACCTATTCAGTACAAATGGCTTGCCACCACCAGAGGTGTTGATGAAGAGGAAACTCTAAAGGCCTTACAATTGGACATACGCCGTGAGATTCGGAGGAATCTTTGCCTCACTCTTTTTTTCCGTGTAACTAATTTTACTGCCCTAGTTAAGTCAGTTACTGGTTCTGGTGGCTTAGATTATCATATTTCGTTTAGGCACATTTTCTCTCTCAAATGGATGACCAACTCCTAGACGCGATATGCGTGCGCCTTGTTTCATCTACTCGTACTTTAATGGAGAAATTTGCATACGAAATGTTATATTGAGCCAAGATTTTCTCTAGGATTAATTTTATATATCGATAGGAGGAAAATTTGTAAAACTCAAACTTAGAATAGTGTTCTAGTGCGATCGTATGATGTTTCCTTGTGCAGCCTTTTTCGACGAGTTTTGATGAGGTTTTACAGTACCCATTTGACTACATGGATATGTTGTTTGTGATGGTGCATCCTCATTAGTTGTTGTACATGGCTATTAGTGAGTAGAAGTGATGGAGATCCTGAGGCGACTACCACCATAAATGAAGATATTCCACGTCTTGATCAAACATTCAAGGGTTATGTTCGTGATCCTCTAAGTGAC
>JAUOBV010511403.1:0-10000 GCA_032360425.1 Rubia occidens | reverse complement strand
TAAACAAAAAAAGAAAAATATAGAGGGCGTGGTGATTTATTTTTTATAGTATTTTTAAAATTGAGGCAGCTCGGAATATTTTTTAAACAAAAAAAGAGGAAATGGAGAACTTACCTATCAATGTAGGCTTCCATATCAGTTGATCCTCCATGTCAGTGAACATATTTCTTGCATGATAAAAGAACACACTAAATTATCTAATCCAGGTGTAAGATCATTAATGATGTGGCTTCTCTGATCACTGAACTCCTTAACAGTGATGTGAGGGTGTGGAATGTCCCTATCATCACACCATAAATCCGCTAAACAACCTAATTGAGTCTAGTTTGCAGTCCAAAAATTGCAGCTACCTTTTCCAATGAGAACAAAAGAGTTTGTTAAAGAAGTTTTGGCAATATTAAAAGTTCTCTTCCAGGAATCAGAGGTCCTAGATGAATTAGGCATGAACCACATCATTTTAGACCATAAGTTGGACCCTAATTGCAGCTTCCATCATAGTTTTAGAGAGAACTGTCAATTACAGCAAAGAAATCCCTCATTTGTAATCCATTTCTAGATAAGGGTAGCTTAATCCCTCCCGTCCTCTCCAATGCTCCTAAATTTTCAATTTTATGGATCACAGATGCAGTTAGTGCCATAACACACCAATTATGCTGTGGAATGGCTGCAAGGACATGCTTTACAAGAGTTACTCTACCAGCTTGATTAAGAGTCTTAGAGTTCAAATTTTTTAATCTTTGCTTTCATTTTTTTAAACCAGGTTTTTAAAATAAACATTCATCTTCCTCTCTTTAAAAATGGTAACCCCTATATAGGTAAATGGGAAGAACCCCTGAGTCATTTTTGCGATAGGTAAATGAGAGCTGCCCTGTTACACTCTGAGCAATATTCGTGCTCCAGGTGCTATAAGTTTTATAATTGCATTTTAATTTTCATCTCTTCATAATTTATGATGAGATTGTCTCACACAAGTCTTTGTAAACTAAGAAAATAATAATAAATGATATTTTTGACATCGTATCCTTCTCTCCGTGGTTGAAAAATTTCGTTCTCAAAAACGAGAATGATCTTCCAAAATAAATGTAGATAACCATCCCACGCTATCCCTGCAGAGTACTGCTTTTAAACGGTGACTGGAATGGTGATGTGGCAAAAACTCCTTGAACTCGAGAGACAAAGAAGAGTTGAAGAGAAACTGAGAACAACTCGCAATAAAATCAAAATATCGCGATAAATCTCTAACCCCCGACGTGAAAAGAACAGACCAAATATGCTCCTGTGAGGAGCACATGCTTCAAAGGGATGCGCGTGAATCTCACGCTCCCAGTTGCTGTCCTGCGCGTGTGTAACACACGCCAACTCTTCTTCGTTGTATGACTCTCTTCTTCGTTGTGATAATCTTCTGCAATGAACTGGGACTACATTATGAACTTACAGTGTGTTGTCGGAGAGGAGAATATCCATTTTTAATTGTCCGGAGAACTGAACGACCAAGAGAACATTGACGAAGATCCGGCTGATCGACGACTTCAACAGTGGCAACGGGAGCTGCAATTGATGGTGAATAGAGCGGCAGCCTCTGGAGGTTAAACGGAGAAGAGCAGCAGCAAGGAAAATCGGTGAACTGCAGCTCTGGGTGAAGTTGATCTGTTGGACGCTGAAATAGAGATGATCGGCGACAGTGATAGGAAACTTGGCGGTGGTTGACTTTCTGCTTTTTTTCCTTTTTTTTCAAATACGAATATGAAGGTACCAAATGATGTCGACTGATGATACCAACTGATATGAATCTCCTTGTGAAAACTCAAGATTACATAATTTTAGATATTTGACTGAACGAGAGATTTCGCAAATCCTAGTGAAGTAGCACAAACTGATCAAAACTAGCCCTCATGATCTTGAACAACTCGAGATTTATGAAGCTAACTAGGTCGCAGGATTAGTTCACTAATCGATGATATTTACACTTAATTAATCCCCAGGATTAAGCAATAATAATGATAGCTTGCAAGCACAGAGAATGATCTCAAAATTATGAATATATGATTGATAAAATAGTGAGGAGAGTTTTGGCTAAACCCCTTTATTTATAATGTAAAATTTGCTACTTAGAAATAGAAACAGAACAAGATTAGGTAATTCCCGTTAGAAACTGAAAATAATTATGACAACTTTAAGAAGTTAAAATCATATCTAACTAAAATAGCTAAAATAAAACGAGTATATATGACCGAAATTTATTCAAGCTAATCTTGAATAAATGTTATCTTATCTAATCATACTAAATCTAATTCAAGTCAAATCAAAACTATATATTCTAAGACCTAATTAAAATATTACCAAAACTCTTCTAAGCCAACCTGTCCGAGTTTATGGCTTCAATAATAATAATAATAACAATAATAAACTAAAATGATCACACTACCTCATTAAAAAACCCAATGGAAAAAAGATTATAGTGTTTACCTCCTAAAACTATTAAACTAAGAAAGCAATAATAAATGATATTTTTGACATTGTATCAATAGGTGTAACAATTTTTCATATTTCAAAATACTATGTTCAGTTTTCCAATAGTTGCGTAGCGGACATTGATTAGATGTCTTACCAAACAATTTCTTGCAACGTTGATGTCATCCTGTGATTAGGGCTTACATTCCTTTAGAAAAATTTGTGAACATTTCAATGTAATAAATTAGTTTGAGTTGGTTAGCAATGTATTATTGAATTAAAAAATGAATTTCCTCAACTCCGTACTCACTTTAACAATATGTACGTAAGTAATCCAAACAGACATCTTCCATGCACTCAGCAATGTATAACATCACGTAGTACCCACACGCCCATGTGTTTGGTTGTTTATTGTACTAATTATGTGCTTGGAAATAACTTAGTAAAAATTAAATTGAAATCGTTTAGAAGGAAACGACTAAAGTAATTAGAACCTTGATTTCGACTACTTTGAAGTCATTTTGTCAATTAGGCTCCTTGAATTCACTCTCCAAAATATCAACAAATGTTTGTGAAGGTTCAAAGTGTAATGGATCCATCCAATACACACGCTTTTCGGCCGAAAAAATGAAATTTAATCTCCAATGATCTCTACAACCAAATTTATTATAAGTATGCATGAATATGTTGGTAGACATGGTTAGGCACAATAGTATGAACATATAAATCATCAATTTTTTGTGTATGGTGCAACAAAGATTTTTTTCCTTCCGGCCTATGCATTTGTGCATGTATTCTATCCGCTCTTGGTTCGAACACCCAATACCTTGAGTCATCAATGAACACAAATAGCCTACCCAACCCTTCTTCCTTTGGTGAGAAAAGTAATACGTGTACCTTCCACACACAATTTACAATATTAGGTATTAACAAGTATTGCTATCTAATTTAAAATTTTAAATATTAAAAATGAAACTCACACTTACAATAGGAAGAGGGACATAATTGTATTGTTGACTTGGCCACACCTACATAAATCTTCAAAGTCACTCCATAATTCATTGATGTCTCGGCTTCTTTAAAAAATACACTCATTCCCCGAAAAAAGTGTATGTTCAGTTATGTTGGCGTGTCGAGATCCAGTCGGACAATAACCAGACATAAAGTGTATGTTCAATTATGTTGGTGTGTCGAGATCCAGTCGGACAATACCCAGACATAAAGCTGTGATCCCCTCTCCAATCTTGCTATCTTAGTTTGTGGTTTGTTGTTTTCCCCATCGGTACAATATCTTTTGTGTTTGTCGATGGTCTCACCTTCAAATGTCCATTCTTCTCGGCATCGACATAAACAAAATGCAGAGGCCGCAGAAGAAACATTCCTTGGACCGAGCAAACTTTCTTGTAATCTTTGTCGGGAATAGGCAACATCGCATTATGTACCAATGGTTTCTCCACGGATACCCTTGCAATTCAACCACTGATTTGTTTGGAGTTATATTGTCTCATTGATTCATAAAATATACAGCCGGCTGCATGTAGCGTTGTGAAATTTTCACCGACCTCTACATCGAGTTTGGATAGTTGTGAACCCTTCACGGACAAAACATTTTTTGTCAGAAACGATCTCGATAAATGCCATTTATTGTTGCTAATTGTCCATACCTTTTTTGGTGATGATAATATGGCCTAGTCAGACATTGGCCGGTTGTAATGTATTTTTGTTCACTTTAATTTCGCTTGGAGAGTGGTGAGAATCTCTAGATGGAAGCTCCATGTCGCTGTCAAGATCATCAGGATTTTCAGGTAAGACAAGGCCAGTGTGGTTCACTAACCTTCTAATCAAAATCTCCTGTTGATGTAATCATTTTTCTCGGAGAATGGTTTCCTTCCGCAACGTGTAACTTCTTGATGACTTATCCCTCTCATAGGAACAGAGAATTCCGAAAGCCTCCCTTTGTGTCACGAACGCACCAATCCCTCTAGCGCATCTCGGGTGATCAGACTTTCATGTCACCTCGCACAGATGTCATGTTTACTAGTCGGAATGAAATGACCTTTCTCTTATTCCTGCTTTAATTTAGCATACTAAACGGGAAGTGATGAAGAGCATCAATTATTTGCAAGTGCAATTGATTAAAAAAATTAAGTTAGTAACGTATCACATTTTTTGGAAAGTTCAATATCTCTATTTCTTACAAACTCACCCTTCTTGTTTTCCGTGCCTTCATAAAGAGATCACATCAATCTATTTCTTCGACATCGACTGGAACAACCGATGCCCTAGCCTCTTCCTCGTACATTCCCCCTTTGCATTACTGGTAGAACATGTCATTCTAATTGTTCTCTTACTATCTCAAGTGATGCCAATCCATAACATCCACGAATCTTCCGATGCAGAGTTATGTTCAACTTATCATTGCATGTTTTATCTTCCCTCATAGCCTACAAGAAAATAGAAAATCAGTGGAACATGAACACGGACAATTTTGAAATGTAAACCATTTGGACTTGTAGTATACTAACGTTCTTATCGTTCTCTAAGGCTCTTCTTTTGTGGATCTCCCAACTCTCCGGTTGAATATGTGTGTATGTTAACCATGGGCGATCCCTTTTACTATTTGAGAAAATGTAATCTCTATAAAGTGTGTACTTGTGTTCTCGCTAACTTTTGGATAACATCTTCATTGCTATCTTTCTTAGCTCGTCCATGTTGGGTTCATCGATCTCAAGTGGTCTCTTTATATGTTCACGTGAAAGGAAAAGGTAAATACGCTTGGCTTCCCCATGATCCAAAAATATAGTACTCGTATTAGAACAAACATTTCTAGTAATTGGAAGGGATAACTTGCATTCCATCCATAGGTTGTCTTTGTATTCTTTTGGTATATCGTGCCAACTATCATAACGGATGTTCACCCATGTACATCCAACTTTACCTACCCAAATTGACCACTTTGTACGGTCTTCTGACAAACACATCCCATTCCATTGAAAACCAATGGGGTTAATTCCTTTCTAGCCATTCTCCTTTCCAATATCCTATAATGTGTTTTTGTAATTCTCCGCTCTCCGTCCCCTTCACTGTCCCCATCCTCATCTAATGTTGTTTCCGTATTTCTATCATTGGAATTCAATGCATCATCCCAACTTCTCTTCCTCAACATCGTACAACCACCCACTCAATCAATTGAAGACATGGACATTTTTAATCCTCCTATTTCACAAACCAGAGAACAAGTAAGGAAATAGCCACATGATCCACTAACGAAAATAAATATACATATCTTATTAATCTTGAGGCAAAGATAGTGATTGTGCACAAATGAAGAGTGTTCTTTTATAGAATATAATCATACACACATAACACAATATACATAGATTTGACACAAATAGGATATGTACATCCAACTTGGCAAAGAGAAAAGTAGAATAATCTAGTGACATGGGTTGGCACAAGTTTGAACCCAACTATTTGACCAAAATTCTCACTTAGGACCGAACCCTAGCACAAGATGAACATTGATGAGCAATTGTAACTAAAATACACATCCATGAACAAACCCTTATTTTGGCACATGAATTGTAATAAAAAAAATTGTCGGCACCACCATGAATTGCAACAAACCCTAGAAAGTACGGGAAAATTTTTCATATGCTGGAAAATCATTAATGGTGCAAAACAAAAAGGCCTTAAATGTGAAATAATATCCGGCACTACCATCATACATTCAGATGCCTTTGTTGAAAAACATCATCAAATCCTCGACTAAAGGGGCAGGGTTGCTTAGGTCTTGAAATCATCAAAGATAATAACACGTACTTTCGCTTCATTATCAACCACGAAGGGAGGTTGTAGATCACCACCACAATGGGACATGAAGTGCTACTCATATTACCAAATGTCTTCATTCTACCGGTAGATAGGTCAAGTCTCAAATGTTGGGGATTCGCACAAAACTGAGGGTACATAACATCAAAAAAATTCCACTTCTCACCATCCAATGTATGCCAAATCACGTCAACCGCCATTGACATGCCAGTTTTCGTCAAAACATTGACATGCCGGTTACAATTTTGTAGCCACCATCGATCCTATTTCCAAACTCGAAAACCCTATGTTCAAGGGTGGTTCAAATAGGATTAACTTTAATTGGGTCCATTCAAAGGTGTTTAAATCAAGAACTACCTTGGTTTTTAAACCAATCAAAGGCGGTTACAAGATAAACACCTTCAAAATTCATCAAACCGTCTTCCTTCATATTATGGTCCGAATCACCATAGTTCCAAAATCAGAACTTATTCAGGAAGGCGGTTCGACAGAACTTCTTTTAATTGGGTCCAAAAAAAGGATTTTAAATAAAGAACCACCTTGGTTTTCAACCAATCAAAGGCATTTAGACGATAACCGCCTTCAAAATTCATCAAACCACCTTCCTTCATATTACATACCCGAATCACCAAAGTTCTGAAATAGGAACTTATTCGAGAAGGCAATTTTTGGGGAAATTGATGGAACCACCTTTGAATGGTGCCTTTAATATAGCATCCTGCACTAGTGTCTCTTTCATTGCTCAAAGTCACTTGAGGTTTCAGCTGGCTTTGACACCTTTCCTTCCTCGAAGTTGAGTTTAATTTAGCTCCTAAAGCAAGCTTCATCGCGCTGCTCCAGGAAGGATAGTTCATCTTTGTGAGGTAATTAGTCACCGGAGTTAAACCGGGTTCATCAAAATTATGAACAAAGAAGGATCATTCATCTATGGTCCATTCCTTCCTTTGGGTTCTGCATTTCTATTTCTCCCACAATCGTTCGTGTTTCTGCTTCTTGGATCTGTTTCGGTATTCTCTCTTGAACTCTTCGTAACTACTGATTAGAATAGAGTAGTAAAACCTCACTAGAAGAACAAATAAAAGAAACAAAGTCCAATATTTCAGAGAACAATTTTAAGGATGAGCAACTTGCTCTGATACCATTTAGAAAATGAAAGAGTAATTTGAAATCAAATATTAGGGACGATTTACGTGTATTTTGTATCAAATGAAGAAGGGATTCAACCTCTTTATATACATATACAAGCAAAGTTCATCACCTAAACTGCTAGAGAAGTTTCAGAAACTACCAGCTTCTAACTACCTACTAACATACAGCTTAATCAAGAAATAATGTGGTGTACAATTACTCAATCAGTTCCATAAATATCCCAACAAGATTAACAAACTTGGAGAAGAAGAACAACTACATCTTCAGTTGAGAGATTAGTTTTGACTGATTTGATCCAGGTGTACTGTTGGTAAAATTCTTAGCAATGAACGAAAAAAATGTATGGTCCTTTGTGTTTGAAATTTTTTGTTTCAAAACGAATAGAGTACTGGATATTTTTTTTTGGGTTTTTGAAAATGAAGTTGTGAGCATGATGAATCACTGCATTTGAAACGAAATTCGCCCAATCCGTAGTGCAAGGTTCAACGCGGGCGTTTATTCCCCAAGGTACCACAACACCTCACTAACTCATGCACTCAGGTATTGAGGAGGAACTCTCATTCATATGCTCATAATTCAGAATTATTTGAAAACAGAAAAATGTGAGGAAGAGAGTGCAAAAAGTGTGTTTAGAGTTGCTTCTGATTGGCCTTTTATAGCCACTCAAACACAACAACCAGAGCGTAAAAACTTGGAACATTGGAAGCAGTTCCGCATGACTGGAATGTGGAGTCAGTTCTTCATGACTGAGGAAATGTTGACAAAGCATGGACTAGGTGGAGGTGGACTGAGAAAATATCAGAAAAACTAAGACTCAGTAAAAAAAGACTTGCAATGTTTTAAAATTGTTTCAGCAGACTAAAAACGGGTGTCTAATGGTAAGGAGAAAATTTTGGGATAAAATTTTAAAAACGGTTCATCATTGAGAAGTCTCATAAAGCTGTACTCTCAAACTGACTGGGACCAAAAAATATTTAATATAGGTTTAAGACTAGGCCCGAGCTCCTTATCATGTTTGGATGGGCGGTGCAGTCAGTCAGCTACAGCATGCGCAAGGGATCTTTATTGCTCTTGTTCAACCAAAGTAGTAGTGAAGTATTTCCATATTTAAACATCACCCATCCCTTCTAAATTTTCCATGGGGGACTAAGAGTAAAGACAATTTTTTTTCCTTTAAAATTGATTTTGGGCTGATTGGCCCATTTGCATTACTTATAACATGCATTGCTTTCTTATCTTGTTCCATCTCTACTTCATTGTGCAGCTTCTGAGTCTTTTTTATACAGACGCTGGACAGCGACGCCAACAACCGGCAAGAAGAAACGATGAGAAGAAAAGTGAGATAACCGGCAAGGAGATTTTCTTGTTTACAAAGTTCATGTGTATTTTCTCTTTGATAAATCAATGTTAGAAAAGAATTCGGATCTCATTGCTGGCCTCATCTGCCTCCCTATGTCGCTCCTCATTATCCTCTCTGAAACTGAGAAATTCATATGGAAATTCTGAAAACACAGGCCACGATTTCACCAAGACTCGGGGATCCCTAAAGAGTATCCATGGCAACGGCAGCAGCGGTTGCGGTGAAGAGGATACTTTCCCTAAGTTACTGTCTGAAGCATATTGACATGAGGAATGTATTCTTCATCAGTTGTGCAGGTTTACTTTAATACTTTATTAAATATTCTTCTACATTTGGATGAAAAATTTATCAGTTTCATTCTGACATACGAAGTAATGTCCTTTCTTAACGGATGCATAAATTACTCGGTTTATCCTAAATAAAAGTTGGAATCCAATAATTTTTTGAATTTCTCCATCTCTTCAAACCAGGTGATTTTACTAAGGCTTTGGAGTATTTTTATAAGGTAGTACTTGTTAATAATTTTAATGTTCTCTTTCTCCAATAATCCTCACCTCTTTTGATAAACTTTTCGCTATTAAATATGTTCCAGCGAGCCACTGAGTTCTTGCTTGGAAGGGGTGGGTGGGTTAATTTGGTTATTAGATACGTTTTTGGTGAAAAGGTGGAAAACAAGGAGGAGGACGCATTTTAAGAATGCGTCCTCAAGGGGGATTTATATTTATTTTTTGTATAATATGATTCAGCGGAAGCTGTTCTGAAGAAAATTAAAATATAAAAATGTGCCCTCATGATGATTTGTTTTTTGTTTTTTTTTAAAATTTTAGGCAACTCAAAAAGTTTTTTAAACAAATAAATAAAATAAATGGAAATGCGCCCTCATGATGATTTTTATTTATAGTTTTTTTTAAAAAATTAGGCAGCTCCGTATGTTTTTTAAACAAGAAAAGAAAAATATAGAGGGCACATTTTTTAAATGCACCCTCATGGTGATTTATTTTTTTATTGGGTTTTTAAAATTTTAAACAGCTCGAAATTCTTTTTAAACAAAAAAAAATATAGAGGGCGCATTTTAAAAATTCACCCTCGTGGTGATTTTTTAAAAAAATTTGAGGCAGCTCGGAATGTTGTTTAAACAAAAAAAGAAAAATATAGAGGGCGTGGTGATTTATTTTTTATAGTATTTTTAAAATTGAGGCAGCTCGGAAT
>JAUOBV010511294.1:0-10001 GCA_032360425.1 Rubia occidens | reverse complement strand
GTCAGAATGCACTAGCCTCAATATGTTGCTGCATCCATCAATTCAAAAGTTCATCAGAGCTATATATATATGTGTGTGTGTGTGTGTGTGTGTGAATATTCGTTGGAGGCCAGTGAACAACCAACGAAGAGAGTTGATGTACAACCTCACTTCAGTCAGGCTGATTCAGCCGTCGGCAACAACAACTTCTTTTTGTGTTATTAATCCGTATTATTAATGTTAGTAGGCTTACTTTTAGATGCTTGACTCTTTGTCTTTCATCTGCTCTTTTCTGATTGCATGTGCTCTCTCTGATGATACTCTAGCTATTACTTTGAGCACATTAGAATGATAACTGTCAAACTCCACTTGATATTGCTAGAATCAAGGGATTAAGTAATGTTATCCGTATGATAGAGTTATACTTCTATGAGATGATTTCGTCATCTCATTATGGTGTAGCCTACTTTAATTCTTGTTAATATCATGATGCTAAATAGAGCCATCTCCGCTTAGTTTCTGGCTGGGTAGAAGAGATCTATAGATCGGGCTTTCTTGAACTATTTGGGCCACATTTACACTCTAGAAAAGTGTGAGTTTATTATTCTTTCCACTACTTGTTCTTTTGAGAATTCTACTTGATAAATGAGTGTTCAAATAAGTTGTTTATCTAGCTATATTGTTACGTTAATTATGTAGGTTATATTATTACGGTGCATTGAGTTACATATGTTGATGCTACATGATATTTTCTAGCTGTCAGCTTCTCGCTATGATCTAATGTATTTACTAATGTTAATATTAGAAGTTTTTTTTATGTGAAAGCGTATTGGTGGTGTTGTTTTGGTGGATTATGGAACACTGTAGAATGTTTAATGCATAAATGTGAGAGTGCAATTGATTGTATCTCTGTGCATATGCGTTATTCTAATGATATCCGTTAGCTTTGGTGTGTGCAATTGAGTAAGCATAAATTTCTTGTGTAAGCATTATCGCCACAATCACATGGTATTTTCCTATTCATGCTTCAACTTAATATGAATTCTGTTATTGCAGACATAAAGCATGGCTGCAATGTGCTTCTACTTGATGAAAAAGAGTATTGAGATTCTCTTTGAGGATGAGATGATTTTTCTAATGTAAAGTGTGTATCAAACAAGCTTCGCGGCTCTTCAACCTTATGTTTGGGGAAAGTCCCATAGATTATTAATTTTGTATCATACAATTTTTTGGTTTTATTTTTATATTATAAATTTTGTGAAGTTAATATTATTATTAAATTAATTTCCTACTAAATTATTAATTTTGGGTTTTTCCTTTCCTCTGAACGCAGCTGCGCGCGGCTGCTTACAGAGGAAAGACATTTTTTTTAATCCTTGAAAATTGTTTGCACTGGTTTTTTTAGAACCGGTGCTAAGAATTAAACTTTGTTAAATTACACTGGTTGCAAAAACCGGTGCTAACAAAAAAAAATCGTTGCTAAATTAACACCAATTTTAAAAAAACTGGTGAAACCATTTCATCCCTATTTAGACCCAAAAAACCGGTGCTAGCCTTCTGAAAAATTGGTGCTAGAGGGGGTTTCCTGTAATAGTGATTAGATTCAAATCTACCATCCAAGTGGCAACTATGGATTATACACATATCTGAATACTTTTTCTCTTGAATATTTTCATCGTTTATGGTATAGACTTGTTTGGGACATAGGAACTTATCAATGAGAATTTTGAAATGGTCTTTGTACTTTCATTTATTTGAGAAACCAACTTTTGTTCCTATTTGGTTTACAGTAGACTATCTCTCCACCTCACTTTTTCCATGGCAAAGCTCTTAAGGGTATAGGGAACTCATTAGGAACCTTTATTCAAGTAGACCTTCCAACCAAAACACAGTCCAGATCATCTGCTATCAGGCTTTATGTGGAATTTGACCTAAGCAAACATTTACTAGAAAAGATCAGACTGGGATCCATTGCTAAGAATAAGCTATACCCATAACCTATGAATCTCAGCCATTGTACTGTTTTAATTGCGATAAACTTGGTCATGAGGACTCCCACTGCAAAGGTAATCATCCCAGAGCTCAGAAATGTCACACTAAATAGACACAGACACAAATTAATGAATAATAGCTTTCATGCCTCTCAGAAAGAACTTAACACTAGTTTTTTTAAAAAAAATGGCGAAACCATTTCACCTATTTAGGCCCAAAAAACCGGTGCTATAGGGGGTTTTCTGTGATACTGATTAGATTCAAATCTACCATCCAAGTGTTAACTATGGATTATAGGTATATCTGAATTACTTTTTCTCTTGTTGCATATTTTCATCGTTTATGGTCTAGACCTGTTTGGGACATAGGAATTTATCAATGAGAATTTTGAAATGGCCATTGGACTTTGATTTAATTGAGATAACACCTTTTGTTCCTATTTGGTTTACAATAGACTATCTCCCAACATCACTTTTTCCATAAAAACGCTCTTAGGGGTATAGGGAACTCATTAGGAACGTTTATTCAAGTAGACCTTCCAAACAAAACACTGTCCAGATTATCTGCTATCGGGATCTATTTGGAATTTGACATAAGCAAACATTTACTAGAAAATATCAGACTGGGATCCATTGCTAAGAATAAGCTATACCCATAACCTACGAATCTTAACTATTGTACTGTTTTAATTGCCATAAACTTGGTCATGAGGACTCCCACTACAAAGGTTATCATCCCAGAGATCAGAAATCTCACACTAAATAGACACAGACACATATGAATGAAAAATAGCTTTCATGCCTTTCAGAAAGAACTTACCCAGCCTCCTAACCTTCATAAGCTAAATCCCCAGTTACTACTCAGACCAGAACTAAGGCACCACCCCTAATAGATCAGCAACTGGTTCCCTGAGGCACCCCCACTGGATTAGCTACAATGGGAAAAAAGGATGACACTTCTGGCTTGTCAACTAAAAATAAGGAACAAGACATCAGCTCCCATAATTAGGCTAGGAATCCCCACTCAATAAGTCTCCACTTAGTCACTACCTTGGAAGATCAAAATAACAGATGATCCACTCCAGCTCATTTGGATGATAAACCCTCTTAGAAGGAAACAAGCTCAGCTAATGATACTAATTATCAGGTTGTGATCTGGGAGGTTGTCTCCGTACCTCTCAAAAATACAATTTATAACCCTAAAGTACTTCCTAAATACAATTAAGTAGATGGTGGAAAATTAGGGTCGTTCACGAAGAAGATGGATTTTCCTAAGGGTTAATGCATATAAGGTGGATATAAGTATACATATAGACATATATAGATATATGAAAGCAAGTAAAGAGGGGAGTTTTTGCTTGGTTTTTCTATGTTATGAATTTAAAATACAAAGATGCCATCATGAGAAAGAGATTAAGCTAACCGTTAAACAAAATACAAAGAGTAAATTAAATACAAATTACGGTACCTCGGGCGCATTTGATTTCCATTTGCGACGCTATTATCTATCCTTGAACCCACAACCTATTTACTCCCATGACTAGTTGTGAAGATAAACCTTCCATTCTTCTTTGGTAGTAGTTTACAAGAGTGAATTCAACATCTCTGGTAAACCTCACTAGTGGCTCCTTTAATCGAGAAACGCCTAAAGATGTCCCATTAATGGAATTATGTACGAAGAATCAACAAACTTGATAACACTTATTAACATTAATCCAAATGTCTAAGCATTGAATTTTTTATTCATTTACTAAGATTAGTAAAAAAACTTCAACATTCAATGACTTCTCCTACTTGCTACCTTAAAATAAACATGACAAAGGATTCAACATCATCATATTCATCTAACAATTATTAAATCACAAATTCAATTAGAAGATCTAACTTATGCTCTTGGATTCCATGTCAAAAGAGGGGAAATTAGCTACTGTCACTCATTCCTAACAAGTTATCATACAAGCATTGCGTATTATCAAACTTCCATAAATGCACAATTGACAAAGCATTAAATAGGTAGAAATGATTCTCAAGAAGACGTGGGCAAGGAAGACTCAATCAATTGCTCCCAAGACTTAGGGTTTAGCTAATACAAATCATACTAACATTCATAGACAAATTCATACATAAAAAAAAGAGAGAAAAGATTAAAAAATAAAGAGGAACCTAGGGTTTGGAATGGTGGATTTTCGGCCAAGAGAAGAGTTCCAAATAAGGATATGGTAGGCTATTTATAGTCTAATTTAGTCAAGAAAAGTAACAGAGGTGGGCAGGCCACGTGGTTGGGCATGATCAACATTAACTGGTGTGCGGGGTGCTCGAAGGGTGTCTGAGGACTGATTTTGCCCCTTTTTTGGGCTTCCGGGCATGTGCCTATGTACATGGACCTTGCGCCTATGCGGTTGCTCTTTTTCTCAACCTCTTTGCGTTGCTACGGGTTGATACGATTTGGGAGTTCTTGTAGTCGATTTTATAGTGCTAGAGAAGATGAATCCAATGGAACTACCTTTGGAGGCTAGTTCTTCTCGGATCGTTTTATGAACTTGGTCCAAACTTCTGGGACACAATTCATCCGCTTATTTGTCTTCCTTTTTTGGCCCTTCTATCTTCTGCCATGTTTTGACTTGTGGCCTTCAATCTTCTACCATCCTTGAGAATGACCTTCACTTAACCACTCCAAAGTTCTTACGAGAAATCTAAAAATTAAGCTTACAAAAAGGAATCTAGATGCTCGTAAGGAGAAAACATCGACTAAAAATAGTTACAAAATGAAGGATTTAGATACGAAAAATAAAAAAGTTTATTTAATCCCCTTATAATGTAAACTACCTAAATCTAACAATATTCTAACAAAAAAGATAACTAAAGAAATATTGATAGGACAAAGTGCAATAAGAGAAGCGTCTTTTGGGAAGCGTCTTGCACAGTGCACTGAGTGAGATGGCCCATGAAACATTTGAAGGAGGCCCTTGAAAATAGTGAGCTCGTATTGTCCGGGGAATGGATCATTCGCTAAGAAGAAACTAAATTGAACGAGTTATTGAAATTGGAGCTCCGACTGCTGAGAAGCAAAGGTCCTGCTCATCCAAAGTATCCTCATGTGTTGATGAACGAGGTTGTCGAAAACCAATGAGATTTTCAAAATTTTCACAGATGTGTACTCTAATACTACGGCTGTGGGTTCGTGCAATGTGATGTTGGATGTCTGGAAGAAAAACTCAGAACTTATAGTTGAGGTACTTTCGAGCAAGGCTTCACAACACTCGCCCTAAAAAATGCTAAACAAAAAGTGGATTGGGCATATACCTTTCTTTTGATTCAAGATTTATGGACGCGAGAAACATTAATATCAATGAAGGAGCTTCATGAATGTATGATGGATCACTAAATCGCTCACAACATTGACGAATATTAGAGGAAATATCCAGCGGGTACTAGACCCAAGGAAGTCAGGTCAAGTGAAACAAATACCTTTGGTACTACTAGCGAGCCGGTTCATCAGAAGGATGTGATTACTAAGCCACCTAATGGTGGAGTAGTGTAATCTAATAGATAGGTTGTTTATATTTAGTTTTATTTTTTAATTAAGCATTGTTGTGGAAGTAATGAAACAATAATAGTATAGTGAGGATTTTTTTAAAAGGCGCTGGCATATTATTTGTGTATTTTGACTCTCAGAAGTGTATTTCTAATTATTTTGTCTTTATGTTTTACAACAAGTGATAGTTGGAGTTGTTTGTAAAAAATATGTTAAACTGAGTACCAACTTATCAATGAGTGGAGCATCGCAGTCAGTTAATGTCAACAAGGATATTATCAGGGGGCTAGTATTTGATGTTGGTATGGTGACTCCTGTGGGTGATGTATTTAAAATTGGCAAATAGATGTGGTTTTGATGAACATGAGATAAATGGTAAGACTAGTCGTAAAGTATCTGAATGGTTTTGTGTTACTGATTGTAATTGTGATTGTGAGGGGTTTATAAAGTTGTATTCAAATTATAGAGGTTTCTTTCAGGTTCGTGATGCATAGGGTCAGGGTAGTTATACGGCTGAGTTTAACACCTCATCGTGTGCCCCTTTTGAGGGTAATTTTGAAGATGCTGTAAAGATAGATATACTTGATTTTGAAGTTATGTACACTTATCTCTAAACCTTGGACATTCCATCTAAGCCTAAGGAGTGGCCGATGATGCTACTAATCTACCGAATTAGAGGGTTGTTGCTCAAGTTTAAAGATATGGAAGTTGAATGGAAGATGACGTTCGAAGCAAGTGTGAGAAAGGTTTCAAGGAACATGATGTTGTGATTGGAAAGTTTAAGTGATATTTGAGGAATTTTGTGTAGCAGGAGAAAGAATTCCAGAGGTTTTTGGTGAAGAAGACCCAAGAAGTTTCTCAGAAAACGAAGATTATATCAAAGTAGGATGATCTTATAGACAAATTATTCTATCGAATTAATATTATCAAGGTTGAGTGTCACCACTTGGAAGTTAGATATGATGACTGAAGAAACTGATATGGGTAGGAGCGAGAGTATAGTGTTCAATTGTTGACTAAGTATGGAGATAGAAAGGCGAATAGAACATTCTAGAAATTCGTTGTATCCAATATGAAGAAATATTTGTAACCTTGAGGAGTCTTTTAAGGCACCACATGAGTTAAACGCGAGACTTCGTGAAGATATTTTTTGGGCTTTTGGGCAACTTATTGTAATTTGGAGAAACTAGTAAGTAACTACAGCAGAGTCTAGAAACTTACTCATACTCTGTATATTTGATAATCATTCAACTTGGTCGTACAGAGTCTAGGCCTATTGTTGACTGCAAGTCATACTACATGAAGCATATGAGGCGCTTGGAGGCAGTTGGTAATACACGCAATGAGGTGTATCTATACATGTGTTGGAAGTTATAGGCAATCTTACAGGATGAAGATAAATTCTATGAGACTTAGTTAATGTGGTTTTCTTATCTATGTGGATCTTGAGAGGCAAGTACGTCAGACAATCATCATGGTTGATTGGCTGGCTTAGTAGTCTGATTTTTAGCATAGTAATGGTTAATGTAATAAGTTTTCTTTTCAAGGGTATATTCCTTTGTTTATTGGTTGAGAAAATCCCCCTTTGTTAGGGAATGCATTAGTGTTTTAGGGGGTAAATGCCGGATCATGTTTAAAAAGTTTATGTATTGTTAATATTTTTTGTGATATTTCTTTGATTTTAAGTTTGTATGGTTTTATAATGTATATAGTAGTTATGTTTGTAGGATATGTAATTACTTAAGGTGATGAGTGATATGGATGGTGTATGTGAGACTTCAGGTCTGTGAGCATGGATAAAGTTTTAGTGTACAAGTTGACGTAAAGGTAAACCATAAGGGATATGCGACTGATTCTTAGATGTTGTTTTTCCTCATGCTAAAAGGAGTGCGTAAATTGTTGGTTATGTGAGAAAGTGGGTATACTTGAATAGGTTGTGATGTGGTTATTAACAGGATATTTCTATGTCCTAGGTGTGGATTTCAAATGTTGAAGCGAAGACATAGGATTACTTTCCACATGTGTTGTTGGACATCTGATTTTTCTTTCATATTCAAAGCGGTCGTTGATTTTCCTACTTTTGTCCTGATGTGGTTTTTTTCCCAAACTATGCAAAGCCATAGGTGATTTTCCTACTAGTGTCACATACATAAGGAGTGATATCACAGAAGCAAAATTGTGGGTGTGACTGTATTTTTGGTGAGCGTGGTGAACCCTGTAGGTTTCTTTCAGTACTACTTATGTGGGTGTTCTTGAGTTGAAACATTAATATAAACGATTATGGTTAGGAATTTATACACTATGATTGAGAGTTGTGTATATATTATTGGTGTGTTGTGTTTTATATAGTTTGTGATTGTTTGGAAGATTATTAGAAGAGTTTTTGTAGAGTATGTAATTATGATAAATGTATATGTTGTGTTTGTTTAGGGAAAATGCGTATAAGTATGTGAGTTACTTTATGGGCTTCACACGGATTTCCATCTATCCTAGTTAGTGGGCCTATAAGTGGATAAGCATTCCACGTATGCGTAATTTTCAATTCCTGCCTTGAAGAATTCAGAGTATATCGGCATTTCATTTTCCAATTCTTTTAATAATATTGGTTGGCCAGATATTTGAGAACAAAAAAGGACACATCCTTTTCAAGGGAGTTATGGATGGCGATTTATTTTACCAAGGCACTCTGGACGTCCGTAAAAGACAATCTATACATAGTTTTTCCGCCATGTTCGGTCTATATGTTTAATCTGTGGTTTTTAAAGGATATGGCCAACCCAAGAAGAAAACTTTTGAGCCCTGTGTGTGTTATGAATATTCATAGGATAATAAATCATTCGTTAGGAAATATTGAATAACTCACGGATTCTGTATGACAAGGTCATGCCATTAATTAACGCGCTTTCTTGTTAATCTTGGAAGTCTTTGCACCATCCACATAAGTTTCATACTTATTGTCAGAGCCGAGGTGTAATTGCTTGTTGCTGAATCAAATCGCATATGATAATTCAAGGAAAAGTGGCTATTCAATAACGAATCATGTATTATGATAAATATTTAATTTCTCAAAAAATTAAAACATGTAAAGGAAGCGGGGAAAAACATCTGTGGGAACATCACCTCAAGTTGGGCAAGATGTTGATTCCCCTGGGAAGATCACAAAAGGAAGCGGGGCAAAACATCTTCCTAGAAGTCCAAAATGAAGTAAATGTGAGTGATAGGTTCGAATTTAACTTCATACCCACTTTAATTCATCCTTGGGATAGTGTTCCTAGTTCGGAACAAGTATCGGACCATCTTGCCGCAAGTATGAAAATATGTATGGTTTTGTATAGCGTATATGTGATTCCTTGATTAGCATTTATAAAATTAGCCTATTACGAATTAAAAACAATCAAAATGATGCATATAATCCCCTCTAAATATAATCCATTAAATACATAATATTATTATAATGGATAGTAAAATAAAAATAAATCACGGGAATTTTTCTTAAACAAGTCATTGTATTAACAAGAAGACACCCTAAGAACAACAATCTTCACACATAAGAAGATCTCTTCATGTGGGATCAACTATGTTTGCTCTCTCTAAACTATGATCCATACTTTCCATTCTCATTATTTAGTGTCTGAGCTGGGAATCTTGTTGCACATTCGCCTGTAGCAAGATTTAAATGCTTTTATGGAATACCTCTCATTTTCACCTAACAAATTACAAGACAACACATTACATTCTATACATGCTCGTATTCATAGACTTATTGTATAAATATAATCGGCTAGATAGTCTTACCTTATTTTGTTGTTAGTGTTTTGTGTGCCCACTTATGATCCTGCAATATACAATTCTTTCTTTCGAAGTAGCTCGGGTCATAAAACTTGCAATGCTTCTTCTCACCTTGCAATGTCAACCTCACAATCGACTACAGTATTCTCAAAATCAAATTGCCGTAAGGTTGGATTTTCATCACCTTCTTAGATGTTCCAACCCACAATTTTATTGGAAAATAGTGGTGTCGGGATTAATTTTAATATGCTCCATAATAAAATGTAACATCAAAAGGGTAGAGTATGTATGTAGGGTATGTGACATGGTTAGCTAAAGGGAGGATACTCTTAGATATAATTTTGTAGACTATATGATGGTCAATTGTTAGGTTAGTTATATTGAATGTCTGCGGCTTACCTAGTTTGGCCGGTGCACATTCAAAGTATAAAAAGTACAAGTAACGGGATTAAGTATCGCGAAATCAACATGATCTAACCATTTTCCCTATGGTATATGTTGTTCAAACGACCATCAACCTTAGCCAGAAAAACATCATCTCTAATTTTTTAATGGAAACCTTATACTTAGAGGGATATCGCCTCCACCACCACGCACCCCCTCGTAGAAAAACCACCCTCATTAGTATCAAGTAAGTTACCATAAAATTGGTAAAACTCGTTAAAGTGCAATGGCTCGTTGCAGCTAGCAACTCTAGGATATGTTGA
>JAUOBV010511186.1:0-10001 GCA_032360425.1 Rubia occidens | reverse complement strand
AACTTTGAGAAATCTACTTATTTGATCGGCCCAAATGCAGATGTCTATACGACAAGTGTGATCAAACTCACCTTCTAGCCAGATCTTCTCAATGGGAGATACCTCAGCCAAAAAATTATAATTTGAGGGATCGAAAGTCAAGTTGTTTAGAAGAATACAAAGGAAGATAATATCAAAGACAACAATATGAAGCAAAAGCAATAGGTTAGTAATGGGCAGGATAACGCTATGCAAGCATGTACTCACAACCCTCTCACAATACACCATCGGGACATATATTTTTTTTTCTTCCAAAGACAACAAAAAAGGAGGCGCACAAACATATGGCTAGATTCATATAGGCTGGCGACCTAGAAGGAAGGAAAATCCATTGGAAATCTTGGTAAAAAATGTGAGCATCAAAATGGCGAGGAGGGATGGGGATGTGGTCAACGGTGGGTGAGCGTCGTTTTACTCTCCAAAATAATCTGCACAAATAAAAAAATCAAATTATTATAGTGGTAATCAGAGTCGATCCCACAAGAAACAGAGTGATAATTGTAAAATTTACCAACTAATCCAAAGAAATTTTCGATGTAGCCAACAAACCTTAATTTTTAGCATTTTTCTAACAACTAATTACGCAAAACTAGTGAACAAATTAAAATATAAAATCAAGAAAATATATTAAGAATGAAATCGGAATAGAAGCCTTAATTTTAAAGATTTTTCAAACAACTAATTACGCAAAACTAACGAACAAATTAAAATATAAAATCAAGAAATATATTAAGAATGAAATCGGAAAAACTTGCATAAGTAAATATCGATCATCGACGCAATAATGAATTAATTCTTATGTGTCTATCAGTTATAGGTCTGCAAGTATTTGCAAAACCTTCCCAATTATTTCTTACCTTTTCGACAATTGATTAATTATAACTAAAAAAATAATTTATCTTACCAAGATATCTCCGGAAAGTATTCGATGAACTAGATATACACCTCGATAGCATTAAGACTGAAAAAAACCTAATATAGAAATTATTAAAGTATTCGCAAATAGTAATGAACACTTAATTGTTCCCTATCTTGTTATTACAGTTTATATCAGTTGTCTATTTTTCACAAGAACTTGCTACTTACTAACCCATTCCAACGATTACGTATTGGTGGAACTAGTTAGTTTTATCCTAACAATACAAGTTGATCATACTTTTAACATATTAAGAATAAATTGACCAAAGAATAATCAAGAACACATAAAAATTAATTATAAAATAATTAGGTCTCACAAATTAATAACTAATACTCGTTATTTTTCGCCGATAAGTGACGTAGCTACTCATGATATGCATGGATAAATTGCAAAAGAAATATACTGAAAACATGATGCCGAATTAAAACTAAGTAAAGAAATTACTCCAAGACTTGGGTTCTGTGTTGGCAAACTGGACTCTATGTGGCAGACTAGAATTCGGAAATAAAACTAAAATATGTCTGCAAAAATTCTAGGTGTCAATGGAATAAAAATAGTGTATCTAAAAGCCTAATTTGACGTCACTTAATTACTTAGAGGATCTGCTATACATACAAATCAAATTAATTACAAACTGGTATAAGCACAAATATTTATTGAAAATGATGACGGTGATCCTAGAGATGAAAAGGAATACCAGTAGACAAAAAAGGCAAATAGGGTCAAACAACCCGAATTCCAATGTAGAAGTAGAAGTCACCACATAATAGACAAATGAAAATGAGGAAGAATCGATAAAGGAAATCATCTTGGATGAGGATATGTATCTACTCTGGTTGAATAAAGATAAGTGTGTTGACCATCTATTCCAGGACTACACAACAATTATGATACACGTGCATTCTGTGGAAATACAAGGAACGAGGTCATTGCACGGCGTGAAGATAGGAACCAAGATAGTTCAAGCTCTGTCGGCTTTCCAACTAGGCCTATCAGAAATCTTCAATGCCATGACACATGAAAGCATCAAATGAGCTACCTGGTATTGATCAAAGAAGACTATGAAAATGCGCTAAATAATTACCTTGAAATTCTGCTAGATGTAGGGCTTATAGTTAGGGAAATTCAAATTTTAGGTATGGTGTACTCTAGTTTATTAATTGTTAAGGAAGATAGGCTAGTTGTATATGGTCTGCATCACACATTCAGTCATGATTTGTCCCCCAAATTCAACATACTAATGAAAAGTAGGCCACAATTTTTTCAAGAAAAAAAGCAACCTACGAATTTGGGGCTTTTGTGGTCATACCAGAGCTACAATAAATGAGGATGTTATGTAGCATCCGATCAGAAAAAATTATACAAAAGAAAAAGTGTCATTTTCATCATCAGAAACATTGCTCTTCCGAGACTGCAGCTCTAAAGCAAAAAAATGGGAGATTAACCATTACCATAGGGAGTCGGTTGAAGTTGGAGAAAAGAAATATTGAGAATATGAGTTTTGGATCACCATTTAAAGAGATTTTTAGGGAAGGTGTTGGACATGCTCTTATGGAAAAGTAACGTTGAATGTAGAGGAATTGAATTGGATGTCATGGGATAAAATGTGTGCACAAAAATCTCATAGGGGGCCTGTTCTTTGGAAGGAAAGTGAGATGAGTTGAACATTGATAGCAAAGCATGCTTGGAAAATATAAAGACAAGAGCATAATCTTCTACCTCTATCCTTAAAGTCAAACATTGTTGTAGAATTGATTATATGTAGGTAAAGATAAAATCGAGTGGCTCATGATGGTGAAAATCAGTAATTTGGGGAAGAGAGATAATTGCACCTCATATTAGATGGAAAATATGTCCAAGGCCCATGATCAATCTAACATATCCATGGATCCCAACATTTACAAAGGCAGCTCAGTAATTGAATGGAATATGTTACAACATCACACATAGCTTAAGGTGGATAAGTTAATTGATTCCTAGAGGCAATGTATATTACTACTAGTAAGGGATATATTCTCAAAAGAAATGGTACTACAAATACTGATAATTCATCTACCAGTGCATTATAAACAACGTGGCTGTTGAACATGGTCATCATAAGGCAAAACAATAATTTAGAATCCAAAGGCACCCATATCAGATGCACATGCAGTGCATAATAAACTTGGACCAAATTATTGGAAATCAATTTACCTTCGAAGGTTCTAACGTGTATTTGGAGGCTAGTTAAAACTATAATTCCCAAAACAGGAAATTTTTTGAGATTTCACTTGTTGAATAGTCATATATACGAAAGGTGCAGAAGAGATTGAGAGGACATACATCATATGTTCCACAAGTGTTATACATGGTTTCAAGACTAGGCTTTGATTTTTAGAATTAAAATACAGGGTCTTTAGAATGTGGTTTTAGAATTGGTTTCATAGGTTGCCAACTTGCCAGGGCAGAAGGTTTAATTATATTGCTCCATTATCTAGAAAATATAGAAAGACAGATGTCAAGAAATTATTCACAATGTTCATGTTGGGATTATTTATCCCTAATTTTAGAACTCTCCATTGATGAAAGTGACCGATGTCTCTAGCAAGTTGGGGAAATAATCTAGATTACCTCTTAAAAGGCTCCAAACATTTTCTATGGTAGTTGAGGAGATGGAAGATGATTCTAAAGCTTGCATGACTTGCCTATAAATAGAGTGAGGAGTTAGAGAGAAGTTTTCATCCTCTTTAGTTAATGAGTGTTCCACCATATATTGTGAGTGTCTTTGTTATTCGTCCACTTGGGTGAGATATTTTTAACTATACTATATTCTCATATAGTGGAAGAGTTGGACTACATAGTCCCGCGATTTTCTTGATTTGAGTTTTCCGCATTACCAAATTTTTGTGTCCTATTTTTCTATCCTTTTCATGAATGATTGATTGTACAAAGATAGAAATATCAATTTTTCCAACTGTTCATTAGGATATAAGCATCACCACCTAGTTTGCACAAAAGCTTTTATCACCTTCTACACATATAAATCTTATCCTGTCTGTTGAGGACATAGACCACAGTCAGGACCGGTCCAATGTAGTTTGATGCTCTGAGCAAATTTTTTATTCTGGGCCCCTATACAAAGGGTTAAAGAATAATTGGGCCCTTATGATTTTTGAATTAAAAAAATAAAAAAAGTCACCCAAAAAATTAGTGTTAAACTTTATTAATTTATTTTATTACTAAATCTTTTTTATTAAATACATGGAATAAAGCTAACGAACAAGAGAGGGACACCTGGCAAGCGATCAAGTTTTCCAACATATTCATCTCTACATGCAGAATTAATGGATTGTTTGAGGGACTGCAAGCTATCCATGCAGAAGTTCAAGGTTTAGTTACTTGAAAACTCGGATCAAATTCCTTCTTGGCAAGTAGCTTCCTTCTTGGAGTATTCGGTTTTATCATTATGTTATATCACATGGGTAGTATTATTATTTATATATTTATTTAAATACGTAGTCAAAGTTTGACAATATTAACTTGTTAAATAGTAAAATTATAGATTAAAGTAGGACAACGGAAGTATATAAAATTTTCAGCTCAAGGAAGTCAATGCTCATCCCAAAAAAACAAACAAAATCAATGGGGAGATAAGTTTGGCAACTGCATTGCCGTCCAAGTAACCAACATATGCAAAAAACATAACCAAAAGCAAAGTCGACGACACCATTTTATTAAATAATGAATGGTGACAAAACCATTATTCTGAATTAACAACTACTCCAGGTCTTCCTATAGTTATCTTTCTAGTAGTGCGTAATATATTAAATAATTTCAGCACCAAACAGCTCCTCCTTGTTATCTTTCTTTTTTTCCTTAAAAACAAATTCTTTAAGATTATTAATCGACGATCCATCATCTTTCATGGCATCCATTGCCAATTCTTTCCACTTCTCCACATTGTTCCTCATTTCCATTCCAATGCCTTTATCATTCATCACCACTTCAACAGCTTTTTTGATTTCATTCCTCTCCAAGATTCCATCTGATCCGTTGCGTCCAACTCGAACTCCGGTCTTCCAGACATCTTGCAGCAGCTTCGCATTCGTACCTTGATCGGTCCACTGCGGAAATGCAATCACTGGAACGCCGAAAATGAGGCTCTCCAACGTGGAATTCCATCCGCAGTGAGTCAGGAAGCATCCTACGGAGGGATGCTTCAGAACTTCGATCTGAGAACTCCATGAAATGATCTTTCCCTTTCTCTCCAACTCTTCAATGCAACTCAGCTTCTGTTTCTCGGTAGCCCTAATCACCCACAGAAATGGTCTGTTGCAGTCCAACAGCGCGGCCGCGATCTCTTCCAATTGCTCCAGCGATGGTGTCATCAGGCTCCCAAAAGCAATGTAAATGACGGATTTATTCGGCTTGTAGTTGAGCCACTCCAGATAATCGTTCTGGTACGGAATTAAAGGTCCAATCCCGATCATCTTGTAGTTTTCGACGCATTTTAAAGCAACAGGCTCAAGCGCGTCGAAAGTATTCACCAACACGATCGAATCCTTCACTTCATCCAGCGTTTTGAACTGCTCTCTGAACATCTCAAGCGCGACATTCGTTGCCTCCGTGGTTGAAGGAAGGATGAAGGATGGAAGATCAGAGCGTGTGAGTAATGGCAATCCAGGCCACTGAATGGACCAGTTGGGCTCATGGCTCCTGTTCTTGATCTCATCCTCATATCCATTAAAATAGTTATGGTATATCCCCAGCACCATGGCAGGCTGGATCCACAAAAGGGCCGGCGGAATGTCGTTCGCACGCGCCACCCTCGCCGCCCAGGTGAGGAGCATGGTGTACACCACGCAGGTGACAGGCCACTTTTCCTGAGAGCTTTTTCCAATCACTTCTTCAATTGTTCTGCGACCGGAAACCTGGAGCGCATCGAGGTGTTTAGCATCGAAGCCCTGAGGCCTGAAGTCTTCCGGGTAATCGTCTAAAATGGGCGCAAAGATGAAGTTTTGGGATGCAGTGCATGAGGATTTGGTGATGAGGGGTTGTGCGAACTTGCTGGTGGCGACGGTTACTTTCGCGCCCATTCTTATCAGCCTGTCGGCGAATCGGAGGGATGGATTCAGGTGGCCGGGGGCGGGGTAGCATACGATGAGAATGTGTGGATTTGCCATCGTTTTGAGTAGGAGTTTGATGGACGTTTGTTTGTTTGTTGAGTCGAATGTTTTGAATGTGGAGGTCAGAAACTGAGTACATGGCTTACTTATGCTACATTGCTACAGCTAAATAGCACGGTTGTTCCTTTCATTCAGCTGAATTTAATTAATTTTCCTATTCTGGAACAAAAAGACAAAGGCTGTTCCAATCCATTAATTACCCTGAATCTGAATAGTTACTAAATATTCCCCGAATCAGGGAAGATCACAGCGGTTTAGCCGACAATTTGACGCTCATAAAAATCAACGATATTAATAGTTTGCCGACCATATATTTGGCACACATGAGTAACAGCAAAATCCATTATTTATTGATTCGGTTGACCATGAACCTGTTGGGAATAAATTTGTTGGTAAAAATGAATATTTCCCTTTGTGTGATAAAGATGAATATTGAAAAACAAAGAAAAATCGGACACCAAAATTTGGTAACGTAAAAAATTGAAATAGGTAAAAATCGAAGTATTATGTAGTACAAACCCCTCACTATAATGAGGTTATAGTAAGTTTAAGCTATCTCACCCAAGTTGGATGGATTACAAGGTTACTTAGTGATGTCAATTCAGTTATTCAAGTCAGGTTCGGTTTCAAATCAAACGGGTTCGGGTTAAAATGGGTCAAAATCTATTTTTTGGGTTGGGTTGAAATGGGTTCGGGTTGAAATGAGTTGAAATCTGTTAGTTAGTTCAGTTCTTGTCTGGTCGGATTGAAACAGGTTCGGGTTGAAACGGGTCTAAGTTTGTTTGTCGGGTCGGGTTGAAAAGTGCCAAAGTATGTTTGTCGGGTCAAGTCGGGTTAAAACGTATGTGGGCTGAAAAGTGTTAAAGTCTGTTTTATGGGTCGAACCGGGAATGTCAAGTCATCTTCTGACAGGTCAGTAATGCTTCCCGGGGTCAGGTCGGATTGTATTACACTACTAGAATACAGGTACATAGCACCTATATGTCAGTGTTGGGCAGGGGCAGAGCTAGAAATTTTTCTTTGGTGGATTACAGTTTAATTTGGTTTTTCTATCTCTGAAGATAGTGTTGAAATTTTGAGAAATTTTAGAATGTAGTATTTCGGGTTAGAATTATTAGGTCAGAATTGGGTTTCAGGTTGATTCGGGTTGAGTCGGGTTTGGGCCCAGATTATAAGGTCAGAATTGGGTTTCGGGTTGAGTCGAGTTTGGGTTTGGAGCCAAATTATCAGGTCAGAATTGATTTCGAGTTGAGTTCAGTCGAGTTGGGTTCGGGTTCGGATCAATATTTTGTGGGCCGGGATCAGGTTTGGGTTGAGTCGGTACGGGTCGGGTCAGAAATTTGGGCCAGAGATTAATAGCTCTAAGCCTACTCATACAATGGTGGAATACTCACTAACTAGAGAGGATGAATCTTTCTCTCAAACTCTTTACTCTAAGAGTGAATCTCTCACACTAAAAGAAACAAAAGTGGCTATGGATTGGAGTGTATGAGATTGAATGATGGACAAGAAACATGACATTTTACCTCGGTTCTACAAGATCTTTTACCTCGATTTTCAGTTCTGGAAGAACCGAGGTAATATAGACTGAGTAAAAGGTATCTTTTTTTTATCTCAGTTCAGAATCGAGGTAAAAAGGACATTTTACCTCGATTAAACTGACGTCCGATCATGGTAGATCATACCTGCAACATTGCTAAAACCGACGTTGGTCCTATTTAGAGAGGACTTCACAGACCATTGAAAGAGACGCCGTGTGCAGACATGGAACGGTGATTAATAAGATGTCATTTTGAGTGGCTAACATAGCAAAAAAAGATGTCGGTTTATGCAATGTCCGTCAGGTGTCATTTTGCCCCTGGATTGTGCGACATCGTGGATGAATCGGTTAAACATCGTTTCTCATACTATATTATCGTATTTAATATTTGATGACACAACAAATCGTTCGTCGATAACTATTACATTTTATTTAAAAAAACCAACATTACCAATATATTAAAATACAAAAGGTTGTTGTGAAATTGACAGACTAATTGTATTGATTCTTTCCTGTGTACGTTGTCTAGTATTAACGATTTCAAGGGGGACTACGGAAATGATAAGTCCGTTCTGGAAGTCCATCAATGACTCTCATTAACCTATTACAGCAGATACACATGAAACAAAATTTATGTAAGATTTGGGTTGTCCACAATGAATGTACAAATAATAAAGCCAAGAGCACATGACATAAATCTTAACATGGAATGCTTGAAGACGACGTAGAAAGATTGAATGAAGTTCAGCGTTCGAATGATGAGCGACATCAGATATTCATAGATGTTCCAATCAATTCCTACCAAATGCGACACAGGTAACCATTCGGTCCCATATCACACTGGACGATGAACTGATCGACGTCGCACATTCAACCTGTCTTCATACTAAAATTTAATTATTGTCCACATTTTCTCACTCCTTAAAAACATGGCATGATATTGGGAACACAAACAATATACACTATATAACATATCTCACAGTCAACATACTTAATGAAAATATTCAATTATTGTTCAATGGGGAAACAACACGTAGAAGGTATGTTAATAAAATTGCTAAATGAAAATGGAATACAGGGAAAATTACCTCATTAATTCGAACCCGGAGATGCTCCATCCTAGAATACTTGTTGTTTGGGAGAAGAGATTAGATTGGGCTCTTAAGTATTTGAAATGTTGTGAATGGAGAGGAAGGTGTGGAGTTGGGTTAGGAGGAAGTGTCTTGGAGATGAGAAATTAATGGGTCTTGTTGTTGAATATCATTTAAATGAGAAGGGGTTGAGGGGGAAATTTTGTTCAAAATTCTGTTTCCCGCTGGAAATCATTTGTTCAACCGTTGTTGGTTTAGTGTCAATCAATGGTTCGTTAGATGCAAACCTTTTGCGACATCATTTCTACGGGCCAACATGTACTTTTCAAAATGTATCGTAACAAACTTGCTGTTAAGATTGTGGGCCCTTCCGACGACCTGTTTATGCCAAATAGGAACAAAATTCTCTTGTTAGTGTGAATAACAAATTGTTATATCCAATTTCGGATTTAGACTTCTCCCGATTCCTATTAGGGATCTGAGTGAAAAAAGAAAAAATTCAAAGGTTTTCCTAAACTTAATTACAATCGTCCCGAAAATTATCTTGGTCACCCACAACTTTTACTAATCGTGGGTATTAAAGAAACTGGTCTTATTCCCGCATAGACTTCGAGCAGATCTTCCTAAATGACCCTTGTATACTTATGAGTAATCATCTACAATATACTGTAGACCATGCAATAGCATTTTTAAAATTTTATGGACAAAATTTTACTACGTTTTTCTTTCATGAAAAACATGGAATATGAAATTTCATTTGATTCTATTTGGTGGAAATTGTCGTTCTTATAACACTGATAGTAAGGGTTTGAACAGAGTGCTAAGAAAAATGACGGAGATTACCCTGGTTCGTGCCTCTGTTAGATAGTATGCATAATCTTCAAATCCAAGATTTGTCCTAATGTAGGGATCATAGTGTGATTTTTGAAAAGTTTCGTCATACATTATCTGAGGAGATTGTGGTCCTGTTCCATTGGCCAGAGCATGACCAAATCGGAACATCGTCCCGGTGACTTGGTGAATTATATAAGGGTATCTCTAGTTTTGCATTTTGATTTCTCCCACTGGTTGGAGGGACATAAGTGAAAAAATTGAAAAGTAAACCGGCACTCCCAAATTCAATTCCAATCTTCATTCACGGGACCTTTGCAATCCCCATTCAAACTAAGGATCCCCGAAAATGATAATGAAATTGACATGATCCCACTGATACTTCCATAAAATCTTCCGGTTAGCCCTTGCATACT